>QGMI01000089.1:0-69163 GCA_007821535.1 Lachnellula occidentalis | reverse complement strand
TATAGTAAAAGGAGCTAAAATAGTTAAGTATATATTAAAAGTAATATATTCTTATTACTATATTTTAAAACTACTACTACTATAACTTTCTAAGTATAAAATTTATTTTCTACTTTTAAACTATATTAAAGTCTAGAGAAATATAAGATTATAAGTATAAATATATATTTGATCGAAGAGTTACTATATTAGTTCTAGAAGCTTTAAGGCCTTTTATAACTATAATATCAAATAATGCTTAGTAATAGTATTAGAGAAAGTATAATATACTACTATATTAATCAAATAATAAAGGTAATTAAAGTATACTTATTAGAACTAGTAGAAGGTATAAGATGCATATAGTTATATATCATACTATAAACTAGAAAGCCTTCCTATTGCTAGCTCTACAAAAATGCCGGTTTAGCCTTATAATAGACGAGTAGATTATGAAGTCCGATTTCTGTTCTTTTAACACGTATCGGCAGACTTAGGCGTATTACAAAATATGAACATGATAGAGTGAATGACAATCTGGGGTAACATCCTGGTGTAAAAGCGGAATATCGGCAGACGAGTCTGGGGAAGATGGGTGGGGGGGGCGGTGGTTTAGGTAGAGCCGCTGGAACAGAACACTCGGATGCTTCCAAGAACGTTAAGGAATTTGGGGATGATGGCAGAGATCCGAAAGTGCCGAAGCCGTGACAGGTAAGTTTCGTCATATCCAGTTGCATATGCTTATGATTGAGACCTCACAGCTTAGTATCCAGAATCCAATAGCATCCATATTATGAATACACTTGAAGTGAAATTTGACCACCAGCTTATAACATGGAACAGCTTGATGCAAGGAGCTCTTTGATTGGACTAGAAGCTATTTGAGGGATAAATTATGCCTGCTCCAGGTCCACCTAGAACATGATATTGAATCGCAGAGTCTAGGAAATTGATAAGCACTTCCCACACCGCACAAAGATGCTTAAAGCGGTGAAGTCTTCAAGAGACATCGAGGGGCTACGTATCTATCCCGCTGGAGCCATTAAAACACACGAGGAATAAACCTCGCAGTCCTTACATGCCACACTTCCCATTCCTTCCCAAACGACTCTCTCAACATCTGCTCCTCATCTCGAACCCTGATCATCAGAAGACACATCCCAACGACCACGACATTTCCAATAATTATCCATACATGCCTCTCTATCCATGTATTCCCTAACCAGCACGCAGCTATACCGTCTGGTCTGTCCAACAACAAGCCATTAGCAACGACGACCCCAATCAGGGCGGTATAACTAGGATGCTGAACGTAATGGTAGATCCCGGTTGTAATGAGCTTTTTAGGGGGCGCGATGCGATACGTGAAGTTAGGACCCAAGTGCGTGAAGGAGAGGAGCCGTAAGGACGCAAAGAAGAGGATGCAGACCAGGCAGAGGGTAGTGTGAAGGTTCCAGGTGAAGAGGGAGCGGTTGAGCTGTTCGTGTTCGGGACAGAAAACCGTTGAAGTGGTAGGGGGGTTGAGGACGAGATATGAGTGGTAGACGCCGATTGACGTGGTGGTAGCTAGCCAGGGGAAGAGGAAGAGACCGCTGGTGAAAATGGAGGCTCTGTCCTTTGCTTTGGAGGCGGTTGGATTTGGATTTGGGGGTATGTATGAAAGGCAACTCAAACAGGTTGCTAACAAGGTGGCAATAGCGAGGAGCCTATGCGAGTCCATTGTGAAATGGAGATAGCGATTTGATTGCCAAGTTGGGAATCCGACTCAGGAGAGCAGACTCGAGGGTTCAGATGCGTGAGCTGGAAGTAATAGCTCAAATCAAGACCGCGCTACCGTAATGAAGGTTGAGTCCTTCTTGATGGTATTTGAGTAGGGTCAAAAAGCTTTTGCCTTGTCGAGTCTGATCGATGGCCACTTCACGCAAACTTCTAAGCAGAGCTGGTATCGAGTCATACGCCCAAGGAGGCAGAACTGATCAGGTCGATGGTGGATTTAGTATGATTCATTAATTGAAGATGAATTTTAAAGTGATCAAACTGAGGCGATTCAACTGAATCCGATGAGGGCTAAGGCTGACTAATCAGCACTAAGCTTATTTCTGACCGCTCGGCGAGTGCTCTTGTGTACTACCTTATAAGTAGCTCGTTAGTTATGTAGATAGATTCACGCATTGCGAGAAAGTCTTTACTTACTTGATTTTATAGCCTCACTCCTGCGTCTGAAGGTAGCTTGTTGCAGACATCATATCACCTTCGAATCCCTTGTGCCCCCTCAAGGACCGTTCCACTCATGGCAAACCGCAGAATATCATCCTCACTCCGTGCTTTCCCAGCAGGATCTCTCGTGACTTCTCCCATCCCAAACAGTCCGTCTCTCGAGATTGCTCTTTTCGTATCTGTAGTAGCATCCTCCATTTCCTCATCTTCGTCCTCCTCTTCGTCTTCCTCGTCACTGTCATGATGGTTGTCCTCCAGCTTCCTCCGTAGTCCAGTATTTACATTCTCAATGCCTACCGCTCTCTCCTCTGCTGTGTAATTGTCCGACGACTCCTGCATAGCATATTTCTGGAGGCGAGGACCAAGCCATGACCTTGCCCAATTCCATAGCTCCTCTTCATCTCCGCCCTTCAGCTCGGCCTCATTTTGAATAGCACGTCCTTCGTCAACCCAACCCTCCACCGACGGCTCCAATTTCTTGCGTAGCAGTTGTCCCAGCAAAGCTTCCTGTGTGCGGCCGGGATAGTTGGTGGATGGGTATACCACGGTTCTGTTGAGTTGGTCGGCATTCTTCGAGAGGTGCGTGGTCAGGGTTTCGATATTGGTGACGAGAATGGATATGGAGGCTTGAAGGGATGACCTTGAGCGGTGAATGTTAGCTTCAGCATTAGGGAAGGCCAGGACGTTGCCCACCACTGCGGAAGAGGATTACTGCGCATAACATCCGTCTGCAGAGAGATAATGTTGCTCTTCAACTGGTACAGGCGCTGACGCGTCTGCTCCAGAGCCTTGAGGTCATCTGAACCCAGGGCAGCTTGTGCCATGGCGGCTGAGGCAGCGAGGGAGAGTCGGTGAGTTTATTGTTTTCAGAAGATCTGCAGAACGTCGGGGGATTATTGTAATGTGGTGTAGTGTACTTGGAGCAGTGTGCTGTGTGGACCTTTGCATATGTACTGTGCCGTACTATGCTGTGCTGGGTTGGTGGTGTTGTGGAGACAAGGCCAGCCACGATACACGACAAGGCTGGAGTTGAGGGGATTCCAAGGATTGCGGATGCGGGCCACCGACAGGGCTAGGTACAGTACTGTACAGTAGAAGATTAGCGGCGGGAGCCTATTAGATACTGTAGACCGCTGCAAGGCAAGTCACTCCAGGGTAAGGTGCAGTGCAGTACAGTACGGAGTACAGTATGGAGGCGTCGGAGGTATACTGTACAGTAGCGGCACAGACTCCCCACCGCCACCGATCGGATCCTCTATTGAAAGTCTATTCGTTCACCGCTATCCGAGATAATAAATTCCCCATTGGTGCCATCACCACCTTTACTTTTACCTTTACTTGTATCTTTACCTTTATGCTAACAATGCAAAGTAATATCATTACACAACACACACCGTTAAGCATCTTCAATTAATATACAACTTCTAGTGACTACCTATTACTTTCCTGTACCGTACACTGTGTCCAGCTCTGAGATCGACGTTCCGGTCCTAACTTCCCACACGTACTCTGAGATCTAGGTCAGGTATCTACTGTAGGTAGGTACAAGGTATAAGTACTAGGTAGCTAGGTAAGGTACCTCGATTCTACATATACTTCCTTGCTCCATAGTTTAGTTTTATACATCCGCCGCAAGCGTGGTCTATTACTGTTATTGATTCTTGTATAGAGCTGTTGTATTGCAAACTCGAGACTACTGCTTGTCATACTGATACCTGCCTGTGCCAACTAGCTATTCGGAATTGCGGCACATTATTATTACATGCATCTCGATAGAAAGTAAATGCGTAATTCTCGCCGGTTGTCATCTTCCCGTTTCATATTGCGAGCACCTGTTTGTCCCTGCTCCTGTTCTTGCTCCTGTCCTGCTCCTTGTTCTGATCCTGCCCTGCCCTGCCCTGCTTGTTCGTCGTTCCTTTCAGTTAGTGCTTCCGGCCCGTCCATACTGTAAGCACTGTTGCGGAGTATACGCCCAGCCCTTGCAGCTACAGCTACCTACCTACATACAGCGCCTCTCGGGTTCCCACTAGGGCTAGTTCCACAATTGCTAATCACAATGTTATATCCGCCATTTCCCTCTTCTGTACGGTACCATTGCACTCGCCTGACCATTCCAGTATCAATCAGCTCTGGATAAGCAGAAAGAACAAGGTTTCCTAGGTGCCGAAAGTAGTTAATCATCTGGATGTAGATATAAGCCATGTCTCAATACGCCCGTGTGGAACAGCCGCGCCAGCCCGTATACCTATCTACATACCTACCGTATATCGACTGATCATATTGCAGTCCTGCGGCGATCTCAAAGACTACAGCTTCGATAACGTCCACATCCACCAGTAGCGTAAGCTATTGGAACGCCCCGGCGGGACAGCACTAACGGTCGTCTGCAGGTCCAAACGGAAGACTCCCTGTCCAAGAACATCGACGCCGCCAATATCCACCTGACAGTTTAAATGGGGCTCTGATGTGACGCTTATCCTGAATACGTACGATTTGTGTGAGTCCGAAGACACCGAACCAAACGGCCCCCTCAAGGAGTGACATCCTGACACCGCCAAGAAACTGGAGATACCCTCAAGTGCTCCCGACGGGGAATCACAGCGTCACAGCCGATGTGCAGATTGAGGCGCAAGACAATGATGAGCATATCACGTGCCCAAAGGGGACCATTATCTGCAGGATCTTTTTCAACATGCAAGCACAGATCTCTCCATTCGTGAGAGTGGAGCTCTCTATATATGGCGTTGGCTTGCATGCTTGCTTGCTCCTCTGCAACGCCACGTGGCGGACCCGAAATGCTTAAATGCACTGCTATTACTTCGTACTGCTCCTGGGCCTTGACTCTCTTACTCTGATATTTATCTCCGTCTATTTGTATAGTGTGTTTGCTGGTGGGAATTGACAATGAGTGAATGTTGGAGTGATTCCCCCATAACTAATAACAAAATTCCCCAACTCAAAAGTAGTGAATGGAAATGGGACAGACTGTTGACCATGTTGTTCCTCAAATCATCGGGATTTTTGATACATCTTCGTCCCTCTCACAACCTCTCAATTATCAAGAATACTTCTGAACAGTCTTCCATCCAAGTCATGCCTTCTGCTCAGGACGCAGAGCCAATTTCAACGAAGAGCATGCAGCAGTACAACCCTCATGTCAACAAGATCTTGTCCAACACTCTCTACCTTACCTTAAATGCCCCCAAAGTAGATGAATATGTATATCTCTCCAGACAAATGTTAGCACACCTTTGCTTCCTCCAATCACTGACTAGACCTGATAGCACCGTGGCATCTTCATCACGCACGCTCCTCTGGTCGGTTCATCTGAGCCTACGACGAGCGGTACCCTCTTTCATGCAACATACATTGATTCCAGCTGGACGCTCGAAAGACGATCGGTCAAAGATGTCTCCACCTCCTCGTCACTGGTTCTCCTGTATCGCGTGGCTACCCTCGATTTTGAACGTGACTTCACCAAATTCAACAACGCCCTCGAACAGGTCCCAGTTGGGAAAGAGAAACGGGAGGAGGGACTTGGCAAGAAAACCCAAGGCAATCCAAAACTTGGTGGTTACGATTGTGTTATTTGGACTGGGGATGCGTTGAGAGCGCTGAGTAATGAAGGACTGATTGACTTAGGTGGCAAAGATGCTGGTTCGTTCTCCATGATCAGTTCAAATTGTTGGACGGGTCGTCGATACTATTCACCCCTAGTGATTTACTAACATTACATTAAACAGACGCTGTCATGGCAGAAGCTCGAGCTTTGGCCGGGCCTGAGGATGCCAGGACAATGGTTGGAAAGGACTTTGGTGGCTTGACAGTTATCGAATAATTGTTGTGCATTGGTTATTCTATGCTTGGAGTTTTTTCTTGGATTGGATCGATTTCTGATTCGACGGTGATACTTTGCTTCACATTTTGTTGCTTTGGCGTTGGTCTTTACATAATTGCTACTGGAGTTCGGTGGAGTTCTACCCTTTCGGCGACTGCCTTGCAGTACGGAGTACATATGAAAGAGGGGAGGGAATAAACAAAGGGGAGTTGTCCTAGTCAATAATGCATAATAATTACTGTCAGTTGAGGCAAAGACGGACTGGAATATTTCGTACCCTCAAGAGGCGACGTCGCTCTGTCCAATCCTGTGCTCCCATGCACTGTACCTGCGCAACACTACCCCGCCACGGATGACATGTACCTATCGGACTCCTTCCACTCCTTAGCTTGGAGGAACAGTGCCACTGCAAGTTCAAAAGCGCCACCTCGGCATCCCACTGTGTGTGATAGTACATTCTGCTTCACTACAGCGAATTTTGTTTGCATCGCCAGAAGTGGGTGGGTTGCGCTCTTTACTGTATGCAGGTATGGCTGGCTGTCTGAGACTCCAAGGCAAGAAGCAAGATCTCGAAAAAAACTCATGTTTTTCACCCATAAATTAATACCAACAAAACTTTAGCTCGTCCAATATGAGTTTTCATAGTTAAGGTCAGAACCCTTGACATGCTACCTCAAAATCGCCAGAATGTATTATATACAAGAACCAAACTTATTCACAGAAAAGTAGATTTTTTACAACGCAGATCTCGGAAATCCCACTCATGAAGTACCCTGTACGACAATTGTCCCATTCACATTCCCATTGCTAGCCGCTACAGCTGCCTCCAATATACGGCGCTGACTCTGGCCTTTCACTTCATGAGGCAAGAGACCCAAAAAGTAAAATACGAAAAAGAATGCAACCAAGAAAAGTCGGGACAGGACGGCCCGGAGTGACAGTGAAAGGAATGAGACAAGGAACTGGTTGATGACATCAAGTAGTGGTCGAAGGCGTTGCGAGTAGAATGGCGACGCCTGCAGTTTCTAGGAAAATTAGACTTTGCACTGAGCGATGGAGGCTGGTAACTTACAGAAACATAGGGGGCGATGAACCGTCCAACGAATGGCGGAAGCGAGATCTTGGGTTTCGGAGCTAGGGCTGGTGACATCTCGGCAAGGAGCTTTGGATGTTCTCCCATCTCCACATCCCTCATCTCATTATGGGGAGAAACCTTGACATCTTCAATCCATTGAACGGACCGCTTCATCCTGCTTCTGGCCGATTGAAAATTCTGTTCAATATCCCCTCGTTTGGCATAAGCATTGCCACCTCCAACAGTTATGAGTAGGTTCGTGGGAGCTGGATCGCTCACAAACCCGCTTTGATCCACGCCTCCACCAGTCACATCATCATAAGGAAATGTATATCCTCTTCCATCCACGTTAGCTGCGTGAGTGATTCTTGAATAGTGATTGGTCACCGCGTTTGTGTAGAAAGTCGTGACCACTTCACCGTCGGGTTGGTTTGCATTGCTAAGCAATGTACTCCTGTTCAAAGCTGCGTCCATGCGGGCGCCGATATTAAGAAGTTCGGCTGTGTTGTTGACCTGCGGTGCAAAAGCACCAGAGTTAGCACCAAAGATATCCGTTGCGTTTGGTTTGGTGATAGATCCAACGGTGCCGAATGTGATCTCAGTGCGATCATTAGAGGTCAAGCCTGAAACTTTCCCCCATGTAGACTGTGTATCTATGACAAGGGGAGTTGAGATGTATGCGTTCCAGCAAGAGTTGACGTAGTCGGTCCAGTAGTCTTGAAAAAGGGTGTTGTCGAGAGCGATGCCATTGGTAGGAGCGAGTGCACGAAGGTTGGTGCCATTGTTCGTAAGTACAAGCTTGTCCCAGCCTGCTCCATCCTTGGTGTTTTGCGCAATGAGGCCGCTGCAAACATTATCCAATCCATTTACTGGAAGTCCACCGACATGCTGCGTTGTTCCAGTGCTAGTCGTGAGGGTCAAGGCAATTGGCAGGCAAACGAAATCGACATAGGTGATGTTCGCGTAAACTTGGGATGTATTGAAAGTAAATTCACAAAAGTCCCAGCTTAAATTGTAATTTAGGTCTGCGGTGTTGTTGACCGCCGGTTCGACTAGACCTGGTCCTGAAGTGCCCTGGTTCAAAAGGAATGTGAGGGTATTTCCTACACAAAACCAAATTCTAGCGCCTGCCAGATGTGGAATTGTAACGTTTGTCGTACTTCCTGGGGCACCGAGAGGGATAGCACAGTTAGCCAGGAGCGGCTGACTAACACCAGTTGGATTGACGGGGTAATAAGCTGTAGAACCGTCAGACTGTAGGAGGCATACAGCACTATTGTTGTCCAGTGCAAGTCCAGTGACGTAAGCGTAGACAGTGCTTGAAGTAGTGGAGTTGTAAAGTCCAACGCTGAGTGTTGCGCCTGTAGCAGTAGCACCTGTCTGGACATCCGCCGAGGTATCTGGGATTGCTGGGGCTTGAAGGACATTGGAGGACTTTTGTAAGTCAACAACATCGGAAAGGGTCGTCATCTTGGAAAGAGCTGCTGGTGGAAGGCTGAAAGTGAAGAGGATTACTGATTTGAAGCAGAGATTTCGCTTCCTTCTTATATCCAGCACTTATTAGGAAGTAGATTAAACTTCAAATTTGGGCTAGGACTAAACCCATCTCTCGTCCCGTATGATGCTGATCATAACTCCCTACGGCTTGAGCTTTGCACTCCAGAGGAAGCTGACTTGAAGAGAACTCCCTTGACTGAAGGAGCCCCGGGGCCAACAAGTAACATTCCATTCGCTGACGGGCAAAGGAACGAATAATGGGTGCAGAGGTGTTCAAAAACGCCACTGAGCGTTTCAAGCCATGAACTTGGGAAGGATTTATGCTTAACGAACTATAACACCACCGACATATGGCCGTCTTGATCGTCCCAAACTAGGTCTCGTCCGAAAACTTGGGATGGCGCCATGGTGATGTGCAGCGACTACAGACGGTAGATCGGCAGAGGAGGAATATGAATGGAACGGTGCCCGTTGGCTGAAGGAATGACCCTTTATAATTTAACTCTCCTAGGCTGAGAGGCTGAAAGCAAACAGTGCCCAATGAAGATCAAGATCAAGGGCAACGCAACCAATAGGGGGTCGATATACACACTTTTCGCGGTTGACACTAGGGAAATGTGACTGCCCGAAACGTGGGGAAGGGAAGTCCCTTGCATGGCAAATCTCCGAGCAGCAACTCTCGATTGATAGATAGCTATGATCTATCTAATCGTTTATCGATAGAAGATTGTGAGAGCTAGTCTGGTGTATTTGGAGCGAATCCTGCACCGCACGCTTGTAGCAATGCGGAAGCTCGACGGAATTTCTAATTTCAAAGCATCCTGCGAGCATAGATGAAGGAGCCACGACGGCACAATGAGAAAGGAACTCGGCTGTGGTGCAGGTAGTTGTTGACAGTATGAGAGCCTCAGTGGTTACGAGGATGGAAGCTCATAGGAAAGGAGGAGAGTTGGAACAAGTCGGATGCTCCAATTAGGGGCCCGGACCCCTACTGTACCCGCTGGGGCACGTCCCGGCGCCATCTGAACATTACATTTTACCCCTGAATCTAAACGAAATCGTAACCCCGCGATTACGCCGATCCACCAGACCCAGCATCTGGAACCTGGTTGGAGGTGGTTACCTCAGATGTACTGAATAATGCAACTTAAGATGGCGAGGCTCCCTCTCGGTCCCATAGTCTATTCCCAGCTGTATGTCTAGACTTATGGTTGGCTGACTATAATGATTTGAAGGGGTCCACGACTTGGGAAAATGATTACTCTTGCGCTACACTGATTCGAATTTCTCGGAACTTAAGAGGATAACCACCCGCTATTATCACGGTCGCGCGACAAGGTGTATTAATTCGAAAGAAGCTAGATGTTCATCCGATATGGATCATACCTTAACCTTAACGTTACGACTACTTCGGAGGGAAAGCTTATTTGATCCTCCAGATCTATTCGAAGGATTTACCTGCCTGAAACAGAGAACACCTGCAGGGTTGAAATAGGAACAGGCTTCAAACTTTGCCGATCTTACCAAATATCTACGGAAGATGCAACCCTAACTCATCAGCACCTCGGACTTCTGGGTAATGCCTATGCAGCGTTTCTTAATCGCGTAAAGACTTCTTTAACCATGTGCCTTTCTTAAAGGATTATTACTTCAATCTCCCATCGAAATCAGCGCAGTCGTCCGGACGCATTTCCCAGGTGCTATACAAGCAGAATTTGCTCAACGGATGTCATAAAATTCTCAAGTATCACAAGAGGTCTCAAAGGCCTACTAAGCTCTCGAAGTATGCTGGGGCGGAGGAAATCGTACTCTCGTGTAACATAAGTCTGTTCTGGAAATTGTGACCCAAGGAGGCATGGAAGCAGTTTCGATATGGCCCCCTACTGAGTTTCCCGCAATTGCTATTCAACCCAGCGAAGTGATTGTGAGAAACCGCTTCAGAGTACAAATGCTTGTTGGAATTGAGTTGGACAAGGGGCCATGGGAGTAAGTATATGTTCTAGTATTGCCAACGAGGTGAACTCAGCATTAGCACATCTGAGGCATAGTTCTATATCGCCAGCTCCCAAGGTAGCGAGCGACCATTGTAGCCACAGCCGTGGGAACATAAGTAGACTTTCTGGTTGTTTACACTTATCTTCTCTGAACAAGTATCTTTCCAGCCAAGAAGAAGCAGATGTGATTGCTCTGGCTTGGCTGCCGGGGCCCTGGAGTGAAGACCCAAGCGACTTCGCGACGTTTAAACTCTACCTCCTTTTTGACACCTTCGAAGCCAGTCAGGTGGGTGCCATGGCCCCTGTGTAGCACTATCAGCTAGGGCTGGACAAGGTAACGTTCCTGCTCGCAATGAGCAGTGGATGTGGACAACGGATGGGTAAAGACGTGAAGGGTTTAACACCTGCATATTTGAATGCTGAAATTCGATATTCAAGCCGAAATTACTTGTAGACTAAACTTACATCTGAATACTCGTCTGTCCACTATTTCAAAACCCTCCCTTTCACGATTTTTGCTATTAGACTGATCGAAGAACATATTCGCGTCGTTCATAGCAAAATTACAATCTCCCTATTCCTCGGCAACGGCATAAAATAATCCGCCACAACCCCAACGTCATCCCCTGTCGTACCAACCAACTCCATGACCTGAAATCTCCACATCACATAAGCAATACCTAGATACAACTCTGCATATGCCAGATTCATGCCAAGACACTGTCTACTGCCTTTGCTGAAACTCACTAGATAGCGTTTCAGGCCTGGGTTATCGATCCAGCGATCTGGGTCAAAGGTGTGGGGATTGGGGAAGATGGTAGGGTTTTGGTGGATCAAAATAGAGGACATGGAGACTGGGGTTCCTGGTGGGATTTCGCGGGTTTGGAAGGGCATGGCTGCATCGGGGAATACGCGCTGCAAGTGTGTGGTGACGCCGTAACTCAGTCTTAAGCCCTCTGAAATGACTGCTCCTAGGTATGGTAGCTGCTCAAGTGCACTGAACATTGGCTTTCCGTCTGTGCTGTCGAACAGCGGTTTCAACTCCTCCAAGAGCCTCTGCCGGATCAATGGGTTGGAGAGGATATGGAATGTTGTAACGGAAAGTGCCCATGCTGTAGTCTCTGTACCAGCTCCAATGACTGTCTGGCCCTCTTGCCACAGGCGTTCAAGTTTCTTCTCTTCCGGCGGCAAGCTGCTGTTCAAAATGTCATGAAAGATCGTTGGATGTGAGACGGACTTGTAAGTCTCGTTCGAGCCTGTCATGATGGCTTTGATTTGAGCGGCAATGTCTTTTTGGAAGTCAATAAACGAAAGCGTCTTCGGATCAAGCATCTTCATGATCCACCTCGGCAACCTCTGCATCGGACCAATAGCCCAAGGCATGATCCTGAGGATATGGAACATATCTCCTACATTGCACAAGGCATCGTGGATATCCGTATGGAAGTCAGGTGAGTTTTCCAAATAATTATATGATTTACCGAAGGCGTATTCAGAGACTACATCATTGGTAAAACAAGACCATCCCGAACTAATCAGTACTTGCTTCTTCTCCTTTTGGAAGTCTCGAAGTCTCGAGCAGAGAGTATCTACCGCGGACTGTATGAGCGGCTCTAGACGCGTGATACTGGCTCGTGAGAAGAATTTGTTCAGTGGGGCTCGGCGTTGACGGTGTTTGCTGTGCGATATCGTCCCGATCATCGATTCAGGATTGCCAAATGCGCCAGTGAGAAGCACATGTTTGTCTCTCTTTGCGCCTCCTCCTGCATAGAGCTCATCGTAGAAGTCTGGGTCGTTGACATGAAGTTCCCACGGGTTGATTCGGATGATTGGACCTGGCGGTGAGATCAGCTCGTATGTTGCTATGAGAGTGGGAAAAGGGGAAATACCGTATTGCTCATGCAGCTCTCCAATTTTCCAGACATACTTCCCGCCTTTGACGATGTCATAATACAGCTCATACCACTGGGTCAAAGCGGCGAGCTTGGGACCGGGAAATCGAGCGATGGGACTTAGATACAACCTCCATATGGCTGAGTAGATAATGTAAAGTCCCCACACAAGAACAAGCACGAGGGCTGACGAAGCTGTGGGCGCCATATGATAAATCATATTCTGGCGGTGAAATGTGAAGTGCCGTGGAAAAATCCCCAACAGTGGTGTTGGTCAGGCATTATACATGGTCAGGTTACACTGCCTGCCGTCAGCATATAGCATACCCGAAGACAGATCGGCGATGCTTACAGTATCAAGAACTCCAGCCGCCCGTCAGGTGAAGAAATCCCCAAAAATGATTCGTCCCTGCTAATATTGGATATATGACTTTCCCGTCTGCAATACCGTCCACATTGTGCCGACAGGTTACATTCGGCTCGGCTCGGCAGCCGCAGGAACACGAGGCACCCGGCATATTGGCACATGCCGATGATATTACCGTATGGTTTGGGAATCATAGGAGCGTTATTGTTGTGGCGGCTTTTGGAACTCACTGGCTATGGGAAGTATGCTAGAGTAGAGAGACACAACCAACGCCCTTGACTCGGACTTCGCGTAACATAAATGTAGTAGACTAGGACGCAAAGGTCAAGGTAGTATGTACGACGTATAAACAAATTGTGCAGATATCAAACGTACTGGCCTGGTATCAGCATAACACACATTAGCCTCTCTCGGAACTGACGAGACTTTACACCAGAGTCGCCCATGTATGCATGCATTTTATGCCCGGAATCTTGCGCGTACGAAATGATAATGTGTGATGTGCTATTATTCAGAATCTGCATCATCATCTAATTCCTCAAACCTGCCCTGTTGAAATGCCGCTTCAACTGGATTTTGTATATCTACAATACCAGTCTTCTTCAATCTACACCAACTTAGTATCAGGCCCCAGCATAGACTAGGGAACATACCTCTCAAACAACACAAACAGCCTCTCTGCCTCCCTCTCTTTTTGTTCTTGTGTCATAGGCTCCTCTTCCACCTTTTCTTCCTTGTCCAAGAATTGTCCTGTAATAGGATTGATCTTTCCGTCCAGTGTACGTCGACTATCCTGGCCCTCGCTATCACTCGTACTATACGCTTCCAGTGCACTTTCTGGAATTGGGACATTGTGCTGAAACAGAAATCCAGAAGCAAATCCATATCCAACATTCTGCACAAATTTCGTCGCGTCTTTGTCGCTCATGTCGAAAAGAAGACCCGAAACTGACTCTCGAACTTGGGGAGTTGTAGGGTTGGTCGAGAGACGGAGAAGGCGTGAAGACAGAGAATCTGCTTGTCCTAGGGGCTGTTGCCTGTCTGCCGTTGATGGAAGGATAACCTTCCGCATATACTTCTGTGTCTCTTCTGGCGCGAGTTCGTAGATCTTGCGAATGAGTGTGAGGAGAGGCGAGACAAGTTGTTCGAGTTCCTCATCTACGTAAACCTCGATGGACTTTTCAAGTATCTCCACTAACCGGTCAACAACGGCGTTGGGTGTATCTTTTGGGAAGAGTGCGGCTACACTGCCCTTGTGTTCGAGGTCGAGGTTGATCAAAGAGTTGACGAGAGGCGCAATTGGTGGATCGAGAGGTTTGGTAGGGGACATCGGTCGTTTGCAGAGGATGAGGAGGATATGCGGCAATGCTGGAGAGAAAGCCGCGCTTCGTTGCGGGCAGAAATGTGTGAGGTTGAACATCAGCTTGAGCGATTCAATCAATGTCATATCCTCCATTGGGTCCAGCTCTTTGACCTTCTCTTGTTTGGTGACATATTGCTTGGTGTGCCGGCCGACATTCGAGCATATATTCTCCGCCAGATGATGTTGATCTACGAGCTTCTCAATGTCCACCTTTGCATCGTATGTCGTGAGAAAGATAATCCGCGAGACTAGAAATTCATCGTCCCAACTTTCGTTCTTCAGCTTGTTGCACGCTTTCGCCTCGTATCCCAGATCCAAAAACATCTGTCGCGTGTCTGCGCGCAACAGCAGCGCATTCGCCAGACATCGTAGGGCATTCCGTGAGGTCGTTTGGGAGGGGCTATCAAAGGCGTGTCGTGTCAAGGTCTCTATCCCCTATGAACGCTCACATGTTAGCTACTGAAGCTATGCCCGGGGGAGCGTGTGACCTGCCTCTTTGGTGAAGATGGGGTCGGCATTGGTGGGGTCACGCCCATAAACCTTCAATTGCTCCAGATCCGCGTCTCGTTCTGCAGAAGGGTGTAAATGGTATGTCCACGGGTACGGTAGCAGGAGGTGGAGGTGCGTACGTACGGTGTGGGAGGAGGTTGACGTCCGGGAGATCCGACGAGAGCTTTCCCATGAGCCTGGTTACCTCGTCCAGCTTGGCTGCCAGGTGGTACTGCTATTAGCCCAAGCCTCCGTGATGTGTGCAACGACAGACAATCCATTCCATACCTGAGCCTGTGAGTTGCGAGGTAGAAGACATGGTGGTGGAGAGGGGGGGTTATTCGTTGTTTATCAAATGTTGGTAAATATCGTGCAGCTGGCTATTGTTGGGAAACGATATGCTGGAGATCTTGCGGTGAATATGAGCCGCAGAGTAAAAAGCCGGCGCAAAGGTAGTGAGAAGATTTTATATTGTAGCAGGCCAACGCGTGTGCTCGTGTTGGAGGTCTGGTAAGGTGAGGCTGATCAAATAAGGAAGTACGGCGCAAATATCGGCTGGTATCGTATGAAGTCGTGAAAAGGGATCCTGGCTAAGCTAGTATTGCGAATGTAAGGTATAGCAGATGTATTATACAGAAGTGACCTCCTGTTAATCATACAACGATATTTGGGTGCATATAGCTGCAATATACATACAGAATATGTATAAATATATAGGTACTGCAGTGAACATTGGAGGGGCACAGAATGCGAGGTTTCGCTTGGGGGCTGAAATCGTCCACCCCACCCTACCCTCTCACAAGACCAGATCTTCTAATATCAATATATATACCTAGGTATATAGGTACACATTCAACAAAATCAAAACTACACCAACTTCTACTTTTTCTTTCTCCCCGATTCTCCAAGGTAAATGGCACAGCTACCTAGGTACGGGCTGCAAATGGGCGGATAGGGAAAGACGAACCCTACCTAGGTACTTGGCCTCTTTCCCGTGCTGTTGGCCATCGAAACGCGGGGTATATAAACACCTGAAATATTACTGTACTGTACTGTTATTATCATAAGGTCAAGGCATCTTCTTGTTGCACGATCCTACTTCCGGCAAATAGCCAGCTGAATCTTTTATCTTGTTTTAAAAACACTTCCAACTCCCATTTTCAAATGAGAATGAAACTTACATTTGTCAGTGCGAACATTCATATGGAGTCATCGTCGATACGGACAGAACTATTGCTTTGCCTAGCATTCCCAAATCATAGAACTGCACTGCTTTCGTTCCAATCCAGAGACGACCAACTTTCATCTTGTGACTCTACAATAGGTCCTTCCAGCAGGAATCTTCTCACTCTTAAGGCAAAGATACATCACTACTTACTGAGCTATCGAAATGCTTGCGGATCGGAATTGTCTTCTTGCAGTCAGCATGGATATGCGTAGTTATTAAACTCAATATTCTAGTAAGAGGAATGCCATGCCACCTGGCTGTTGCCCTAGGTATCTTGGACAGCCATTTAATTTGTGAATAATGCTTTGATGGGGCCGGCATGTAAGGAGAAAGGATGGAGATATAGCCTGGCTCATCCTGGACAGAAAAGCACCACCAAATTTCATACAAGACGATTAATAGATTAGAAGATTGCTATCATTAGTGCCGTTTCCCATGTTCACCGCGCGCTTGCTAATGCCTTGGAGATACTACAGTTATATGGAGGAACCCTTCCAATTTCTGCCTGGGGAGGGGTATTGATTGTTTTGACGGGGTATCCAAAAGAAGCATATCAGACTGCCTACTGAACAGGATTTTGTCCTCATATGAAAACCAGGAAAACGGCTGAATTATGATAGCGTTAGCTGGAAGTGAAAATTCCAATGTCCTATTTGCACTTTGCAATTACCTTGTTCCAGTAGTAAGTGTTCGCACCCAGGCAGCGGTTATTTTATGAGTAAGGAGTGTAAAAAAAGACTAAAATAAAATAAAAAGCCGTCCAAATGATTACCCAGGGATAAGATCGAAGAAGAAACTAAAAGGAGTTATGTTATACAGGTTTAAAGGAAAACACATGATACGATACAGTAAAGTACTTTGCCAAGGCGGTGTAGAACTTAAAGTGGTTTGTGCCTCTCGACGCGTTTTCTGCCATTCATCTATTTGGTGACGCGACTTCAATGATATACTCCTCAACAACCCTACCTATACCTACGCATCCACGCATCCACGCATCGCATCCTTCTTGGAACACTCCCTACATCGACTGGAATGGAGTAAACACCACCGCAAATAGGCTTCTCGATGAAGTTTGCACTCCTCACCAACAAGCCTCGAGCTCCCTGCCACTGCCGCCATGGTAGAGCCAGCCTCAGTAGTCGAGACGACCAGACTGCCCACCCTCTCAGCCAGACCTCCCACGCCCCCACGATCCAGCAACGAAGGGAAAGCTAGCTTCCTGGGCCGTATCCTCTACAGTGAATCCAGACGATCTTCTGCTCCAGCGTCTACCTCGAATATCACTCCCGAATCCTCTGCAGAAGCCGAGTCCTCCTCGTCATCTGCCATAGCTCGCAAGAAGGTTGGCTTTTCCGACTTGGCTGAGTATAAAGATCCTCCCAGTATCTCTTTCCACGGCAAATCCGCCCTGCGACAGCAGCCTCTCCAAATACTTCCCCCTTCCGCCGAACGAAAGCCTACAAAGTCCATCCTTAAAGCATACAATGGGCTTCTCGAACAAGAGTACAACAGTCTAGCCAGCGGCACAAAACTTCTCCCTCCGCATCAGCACAGCAGCTTCGCCGCCATGCTCGAATCGATTGTGCAGCAGTTGGCTGGGAAGGATAGGGATTCCAAGCAGGATGCATACATTATGCTCTCGGGTGCTCTCAAGGCCTCGGAGAACGTTCCAGACCGGAAAGCATTGAACTCGAAGATGGGACTGCTCCTACAGTTCATTATGCGGGACTTGACTGAGAAGACTGAAGCAGGTAAACAGGATAACCCACTCGTTATCAACGCACTCGTCCTCCTGTCCAGCTTCCTTCAGAAACCAAGCATCACCGAAGCTTTCACTTCCGAATTTCCTGTCGCCTTCGTCGACCATGCTATCAAAACCTTCGAGGACCCCCAGATGTCCAAGGACATTGTCAAGCATCTTATGTTCGCTATTGCGCAGCAGAATTTCGGTGTCAAAGTCATGAATTCGGAGCGAGTTGGGAGGCTCATTACCGCTGTGAACGAAATTGAAATGTACGTCAAAGGGAAAAGCATTGTCATGGGACGGATGAACATCTACCGTACATTGGTCCGGCAGTCAAGATCACAACTGTTGAACCATACTGTATGGATTGAGAAGGTTTTTACGGACATGCTGAGCAGCAACAAGGACGTTCGGGCATCAGCGATTGAGTTTGGGTTGGAGTCCTCGTATACACTGGGTTTTGAGAGTAAGGCGTCTCGCTCTACTTCCAACATCTTCAACCTTGAAGCCGACGGGAGCACATACGCAAATTTATACTGTGATCGCCTGAAAGCGATGGTGGAAAAAAAGAAGGACAGTGCATGCGTGCCACGCATATGGAGTGTCTTGATATTGTTTCTTCGCGGGAAGAAACTCGAGCAAACACCTTTGTTCAATCAGTTCTTGGCCGTTATCCAGGCGTGCTTCAATACCAGCGACCGTCCAACGAAGCTCGAAGCAAATTACGCGTGGAATCGACTTGTGTACGCCACTCGACCGGGTGAGAAGACTAAGGATTCCAAAGATTCCTGGGCAAGACTACGAAGAGATCCGCTCGTCGCCCAATTGAAATCACGGAAATCCTCACCTGTTGAACGGAAAGTAGTCCTGGGGAGTGTATGCAACTTACTCTATTTCACGCTCAATCCATCGTCGACACCACCCGATCTTGATCTCTACTGGGATGAATACGTCGTCAATATCATCGGTCATTGTTTGATCCCCACCAACCTCGCAGAAAAACCAGATCAAGCTCAGAGAGATCTGACGGATGCGTGCCTCATTCTAGAAAGCCTCTTCAATTCCACGACCCAAAGACCGTGGAACGAGAACCGAGCAATGTCAAGCTTTGAGCAGAATAGCGTAGAAGCTAAAGAGCTCCCCGCTATTGATTCGAAATGGCTGAGGAGGAGTTCTTCTCGAGTATTCCCCGTTTTGTCCCCGCTCCTACAGAAACTCTACTGGGACCTTGGTGAAGACTCCCAAATTACCAATCTCATGCAGGCTTACATCACGTCCATTGCATCCCCAGCCGCTATGGAAATCAAGGTCTCCACCGACACTCTGACATCTCTGGCCTCTATCTTTGACTTCCTGTATAGAGTATGGAACACTGGACCGAAGTCTCTGGCCGTTGCACCCTGGTCGAAGAGTTCTTCTAATTCTGACTTCTTGAGGAGTTTTGAAAAGGTCCTCTTGATGACAATCCAGGGACTCGGGCTTCTCCCTTTTACCGACAGGCAGCTGTGCATCGGGAAGGACATATTCCTTCCTGTTGCTACCCCGTCACATCGTCCTGCGAAAGTGGTAGGAGAGACGAGATCACCGTTTCATCATATTGTCTGCTTGATGGCAACTGTATCCCCTGGTTTGGAGTACGATGGACGCTTTTTTCAGATGGTCCGATCCATTTTTGCGCCATTCTTCGAAGCCAAGAAGTCCGGCAAAGCACGTATCAATCTTGCGAAAGACCTTTTACTATATCTCCCATCTGAGAGTACGCAACCATGTAAGATGATTTGGAGAGTGCTTGCGGACTTCGCCACGACCGCTACAGACACGAGGGAAGACAGCATAGGGAGCAATGATCACCCTATTGGCGTTGATTATCGCAGTGTGGTGAAAATTCTGGAAGCAGGCGTAAACCGGTCGCCTCTCGAACCACTCCCTGGCTGGAATACTTTGTTTGAAGCTCTTGTATCCTCCGCCACACTTGATGCTGGCCATGCGGGCAAAGCCATCGCCGTCATCGAGCCCCTTGCCAAATCCTTTATCCCTCAAAACCCCAAACCTGCAGAGAGATCATACTCTGAAGGCTTGTTGTATTTCCATCTCGTAATCACCAGAGCGACTTATCCCAAAGACCGGCAAGCACTAGACGCTGCACGAAAGAAGTTATGGGGAGCAGCTAATGCGGGTCTAAAACTTGCAACCTTTGACCCTTACGTCCAGCTTTACGAATTCGTCCGCTTAACTCTCGAAAGTACATATGGGTCCTTTTCAAAACGACGTCTTCACGATTACACGACCACGCTTTCAGCCACAAGAGAATTACTAAATCGTTGTCCTGAGGACTTGTCTTTTGGAATGCTCATGAAGGTGCAAGAGGGGCTTTCGCAATGGATTCTCGATGCTGATGGCCACCTTGTGGGCGGCACCGACTTGTCAAAAGAGGTAAGTACCAGTCTCCGGAAACAGTATTTCTGCTAACGTCCTCTAGGTCTCCGCTCTCTGGCTTCTTGTTTGTTCTCGAATCGCGACAATTGTAGATTCATATGACCCTTCGAAGATTCTGGCCGACCTCACACTATTGGTCTGTTCTGGCTTGGAGAGTAAGCACAAGCCAATTGCTAGCCAGGCGATTCGAATGTGGAATTCGACCTTTGGTTTATCCAAGCAAAAGCTAGAATACCCCGACCGTACCAAGGATGCCCTACAGCGACTTCGTCCATTAGCCGACCTTCAATTGCCTTTCTTCCCCGAGAGCCTTGAGAGTCAAGCCGTCAGTGAACACCGCCAGCCCATTAATTTTGCAGAGAGTCAAGAGGATATCAGTTTCTTGCCGACTACAAGCATGGAGTCTGTAATGAAGAAACATCGTACTCCGCTGCCCGGATCAGGTAGAGTACACAATACCACACCACAGGTAATAATCACAGTACCATCATCGGCATCTCGCAAGCGGGCTCGGGAAGGATCGCTTCAGATGGGGAAAAGGAAGTCCCGAAAGCAAGACATCACGCCTAAAATGCGTCATATGGATTCGCAAATCCACTTCAAAGCTGTTGCTTCCTCGCCCGTCCCTGGAACAGTTGAGGAGTCTCAGGTCTTGACCGAGAGGCAAAAGGAGGTGAAAGAGCGACAAAAAGCTGAAGCTGCTATGTTCCCAGATCTTCGATCGAGTCCGAGACCGAAGGAAAAAGAAGTTGCTCGAGATGAGAATGCAGAGCCAGAGTTGCCCTTGCATCGCTCTTCGTCTAGGTCGCGCACCAGGTCACCACTGCGTACCAAGCAGACCGAGCGACAGACCACACCAACTCCCACCCCTGCAAGCGAAGACGATAACTTCATAGTGTCTTCACCTACACCTAAAAGGAACAGTCAACCTCACTTTGACCCCTCGGAACTTCCCTCTTCGCCACCTGAGTCTGTCCTCAGAAACAGTCGAGTCATCGCTGCTACTGAGCCCGAGGTCCCTTCATCTCCTCCAGAAATTCCAGAGGACCCCGATTTTGGACTGACGACTTCTGTCGAGTACCCCTCAGCCCAGATCGACCCCTGCGCCATGGAAATCGACCGAACAGTCTCAACGTTTGAAAGTACTCCTGGTCAAAAACACCATGCTTTTGTTGATGGCGCTACCTCTCAATCGGAAACCTCGACAGAACATCAATCCTCAGTGGAAGTCAGCGTAGTTGCTCCAGTCACTGCTGAGAGTGTTGATGAACCACAACCCAACCTGCAATTGACGCCTGTTGCACGCAACATTTACTCGTTGGGAGAGGAGCCACCAGCATCCTCTCCTGTGAGTGTCGACATGGCCGAAGAACGTTCGGTGGCTCATAAGGAACAATCCCAGCAGACAGAGGTTGAGCCACCTTCGACTCCGTCTCGAGCCACTCGATCCCATGATTCCAAACCCAATGATGAGCAGCCCAGTTCGCCTGTTCAATATGTTGATGCCTTAAGTAGCCCCGCCTCATCTGGAAAACACACTGGGAACGAGGAAATCTTCGAGGACGCTGTTTCTTCTCCTCGCTTGATGATCGATGCGACTCATAAGAAATCTACCTCGTCACCGATAAGTGACATGGACGAGTCAAGTGTACTGCGGATGATGGAAGATTATGATGAAAATTCTGGGCGCGCATTTGCTACTCCTGGCCGACAGACACGGGCAAATTCAAAGAAATTGCCCCCACCAATAGCCACAATGGGTTCTGTAAATACCTCTTCACCGGGGTCTATGCGCAAGGCTGCATTAATCAACGCGACAACTATTCAGACAGCTCAAACCCCCAGACTTGCAAACAAGCACATCAAGTCAACCGAAGAAGTTCCGCAATCATCGTTGCCGTCGTTGATTCCGGAAACTCCGGCGCCAAAAGTTGCAAATACTAACAAGATCATAGCTGGGGGAGAGGAGTTTGATCCCGAAGATACGATTGTAGTAGACGCTTCAGCATTAGAGGATTATTGGAATAAAATGCGCTTCATCAAACCGAAAGGCCGAAGATCTTCTGCTGGAAGAAAGCGAAAATTTGCCGAAAGTTCGCAAGAATCAGAGGTTCCCGATAGCCAAGAGGATAAAGCTCTTGGTAAGTGTCCCATTTTTATTTCTCATTGTGTACCACGGACTAATTGTCTACCAGCCTCGCCGGTGAAGAAGTCGCGGGGACGGAAAAAGAATTCTTCTCAATCTCAGACCTCTCAGCTTTCCCAGGAGATCGAAGCTTCGCCAATACATGACGCTAATCACCATTTTGCGTCTGTGGATCTTGACTCATTTGTGCAAGCCAGTTTGTTAGATGACTCCAACAACGAGCCTGAAGCAAACGTGACAGAGGCTACAAAATCTGATGCGACGGAAGAGGCACCAGAGAATGGACACGAAATGCTGGGAATTGATCAAATGTCAACAGCTGCTGAGAATACAGAGTCTTCACTTGGGAAAGCGATGCCGTCTGCCAAGCATTCCAACCTCAGTCCTGCTTCACCGGACGTCGAGATGGTAGAAGAGACGACTATTGATGACAGTGCCTTGATGGAGACTCCGAATTCAACTCCATACAAGTCGAGCATTGCCCTACATACTGCCGAGGACGACGTTTCGGCAATGGATCCAATTTCAAAAATCTCACAAGCTGCGGCTTCAAACAAGCGGCCGCGCTCTCTTTCGCCATCAGCGCAGGAACCAGGAATATTGTCGGATGCAATCGAAACAGTTCCATGCCCACCGCCTCAGCCCTCTTCTTCCAGAGCCAACAGTGAAATTGATGGTCAAAGCGTTGAAGTGTCGAACTTCCAATATTTGAAAAACACTTTGAGCAGCTTCATGGGTCGTCTGGGAAGTTCAGCGCTGTCTAAACGCGAGGTTTCAGATATTGAAGATTTGCTAAGTGATACGAAAGAGAAATTGTATGGTGCTGCAAGGAGAGGCCGCCAAACGAAAATGTAATTAAACATATTTGCATCGCGATCGGAGTTTTTGGGACTGGGGGAAATGGGAATGGGTTTGCGTGGGTATTGCATTGGAAGAGAATCGTTGTCAAGTGTGATTGCGTAGCTAAGATACCAATATGGATGTGTTGCTTGTTCAGGTCATCTTCGTCTGCTATGAGCTGCCAACATGGGCGCAAAAACCAAGTGTCTTGCGATGTACCCCTCCAGCAAGTGCTTTGAGGCTCTTACCTTTCTAGTAGATGTATTTTTTGTTTTCGCAAACTCCAGGGAACGGAAGCTACAGGTTTCCAGTGCAAGGACGGGGAATAAGCGAGCCCCTTTCAAGCAGAGTCGGTCGTTAGTCCACGTTACAGAAAGAGAGTTGGCAAGACTAGCAATGTGATGTTACCCAGCCTCAGTTCATAGTCTGTACGGGTTTCTTATAATAACGCCTGATCTACAGGTGTCTTGATGGCGTTTAGTCGTCAGATTTACAGCATACGACGGAACTTATCTGATCGTTCCTTGGAGAGCGGTCATTGGGTCGCGACTTGTGAAAGGCTCTGTATCTCACGATTAGGGAGACATACCGCGAAACTAGACTTTGGGTAACCACGAAGTCAATAATCTGGCTTGCTGTTGGATACTTTTTATTTGAGGCTTTCCATAGCTGAAATTGGGGTCGAAATGTTGAGTTCCAGAAGAACTTGCTTGACATCTCCACGCTGGCGAACACGATGGTTCGATGCCTGTTCAAGTTGAAGCTGGTGTAGGATTGTGGTTGTAAAGAAGAATAAACAAAGAGAAAGTTACCATTAACAACAAGTACAGTGGGTCATGATTGCCCCTCACACGTGACTGTCTATATCCGGGTTAGGGTGGTGTTTCAAGTGATGCTGTACCGCTTCCATTCCATACACCAACACCCCCACCATCCAACCCAGCATATACAGCCACGTCTCTCCTTACTTCGTCTTACACTTGAACTCAATCCCTGACTATCTGAATAACTTCTTAATCTCCATTTTAGGAAATCCAACACTTCTGCCATTTATTAACCAAGCAATCAACTAATTCAAACGTGCACTTCAGTACCCCTCCCAAAACAACCGCAATATGGTCGACGCCCCAACAAGCCAACAGCGCTTGCTGCAACCCCTGGACTCGCACCCCAAGCTCAACTAAACATCAGCCATTCAAACTCCCGTATTTCTGCAGTCCTGCCCACCGGGGAATCCGTTGAAATTCTCCTCTATGGGGCTACGATCATAAGTTGGAAGGATGCAAAGGGAGAGGAGAAGCTTTGGTTGAGCGAGAAGGCCAAGACGGATGGAACGAGTGCTGTGCGAGGTGGAATACCTTTGGTGTTTCCGGTATGAGTTCTGAGAAAGCTCGCAGAGGAAACTGTTAAGCTGATGCTGTGTTCAATAGGTGTTTGGTAAAGCTCCCGACCACGCAGCAACATCCAAGCTGCCCCAGCATGGTTTCGCCCGTACCTCGAGATGGGAATTCCTAGGCAAATCAACTTCCGAATCCTCTTCGAGCACAGATGGCGGTGATAGCAGCGTGAAGTTGGATTTTGGATTGAGCTCTAACAATCTGAGCGAAGAGAGCAAGAAGGCATGGCCATACGAGTTCGGGTTGATCTACAGCGTTACATTAGGGAAGGATGGGCTGAGAACAAGTATGGTTGTCAGAAACGAGGGCGAGTCCGCATGGGAGTTCCAAGTGTTGATGCACAGCTATTTGAGAATCGCGGTAGGTTTTATCCAACTCCATGGACCTTCGTGCAAAAGAGGAAATACTGACAAATGACAACTTCTAGGGCATCTCCAATATCTCAATCATGGGTCTCGAATCTTCCTCCTATGTCGACAAGGTCACTGCTCCAATCAGTACCAAAACCTCGCCATCTGCACCACTTACCATAACCGGCGTGACAGACCGTGTGTACACCCCCGCTGGTGGTCCCGAAGCCCCTGTCGCTGTTTTGGAGGGAGGAAAGACGAAGTTCAGCATTGTGCGGGATAATCTGAACGAAGTTGTGGTGTGGAACCCTTGGACGGATTCGAAGAATATTGCAGATTTTGGACCAGTGGAAGGATGGAAGAATATGATATGCGTTGAAGCTGGTGCAGTTGGTGGATGGCAGAAATTGGAGGCGGGAGAGACCTGGGAAGGTGGACAAGTCATTACTGCTATTTGAAAGGACTACGAGCAAGTGAAAGTGGTATTTTATCTGGGTTTGGTAGCGGGTATTCATGGGCATCTCTGGATGATCTTAGCCACGATCAAAGGTCACACATGATGACTGGAATCTACATGGCTTATATGGTCTAACTACGATCATTACAAGGTGGCGTGAAAGGTTTGTGGATTAGATATCTCAACACTAGATGGATTCAAACCATTATCAGGCTTCCCTAATAAACATCAGGATTCTTAGTCCTTAAGTATATGTTTTGCTTACTTGGGATGTTGATTGATGTATCAATTCGCACTAGATGGATGCAGACTGTCACTTCTAACAAGTCATCTCATCTCATCTCATCTCATCTCGGACTTTCTGTGTGGATCGAAGGAAGCTGAATTACCCCGCCTTTAACGGATGCGGGGTGGGGCTATAGCGTTACTGTATCTCGGCACCTTGGACTCGGAAAGCTTCCATACCTTAGTACTCGCATCTACTAGTACAACCAGCTTCTACACTCACCCGTGATGCACTCATTCCATCAAGATATTGTCGATGATGACTATGTCAACGTCTCGGAAGAGGATACCCGAAACGTCATAATAACCTGCAAGTCTTGTTCACTCGAACATAGCATCCAACACGCTGGCATACAGCAAGGCTCGACTGCAATTCGAGACGACTATCTCAACTACGTCTCGAATTATATCGACTCGATCAGCGAGATCCTTAGGCCAATCAGCCTAAAGATCCACGACAATCCAGAGCTGAAATTCGAAGAGTTCATTGCTCACGAAACGCTTACCAAGTTCCTTAAGACGAGGACGGGATGGAAAGTCATGCCCTCCGCATATGGAATGGCGACGGCCTTCGTTGCGGAATTTGATAGCGGGAGGAAAGGATCGGTAGTAAGCTACAACGTAGAGTATGGTGAGAACTTCCTTTTGTAGAATGTACAACAGAGTAAAGCTAACACGGAAAGATGCACTCACGGGCATTGGCCATAGCTGCGGCCACAATCTCATAGCAATCTGCTCCGTCGCTGCCGCACTCGCCGCTGCTTCTGCCATGACCAAATTCTTCCTCTCGGGGAAAGTCATCCTCTTCGGCACGCCAGGCGAAGAAGGCGGCGGGGGCAAGATCAAGCTGCTTGACGCAGGAGCATACTCGGAGCACGCCGTCGACATCAATCTCATTTCACATCCGGGAATCGTGCCAGACTCTGCATTGGTGAGAACAAATGCATATGAGAGCTTCAGAGTTGAATATTTTGGCAAAGAGGCTCATGCGGCTGCATCACCATGGGAAGGGATAAATGCGCTTGATGGGCTCATTACAGCCTATAACGCGTTGAGTGTGTTGAGGCAGCAGACTATGCCGGGCGATATAATCCAAGGGCATATTACAGATGGGGGGAGTGCACCGAATATCATCCATGCGTATGCGGCGGGGGTCTTTGTGGTGAGGGCGACGAGTAAGAAGCGATTGGTGGTGTTGAGGGAAAAGGTAGCCAGGTGTTTCGAGGCAGGAGCGCAAGCTTCTGGAGCAGATTTGAAGATAACCCCGGGAATGGCGTATGATGACCACGTTCCTAACAAAGTCCTGGGCGGCATTTGTAGGACGGCTTTCAATGCGCTGGGTGGGGAGATTCCGACGGCGGAATTGGATCTTCTCTGGGGAGCGTCGCAGGCGAGTACTGATCAGGGGAACATCAGCTATGCAATGCCGAGTCTGAGTCTGGGCTTCAAGATTGAGAGTGAGGTTGGTCCGCATAATCCGGGGTTTGCGAAAGCTGCCAGGACGAGAGAAGCTCACGATGCGGCGTTGAAGGCTGGGAAGGCACTTGCTGTGACGGGACTGGAGATTATGTCCAGCAAAGATTTGCTGGAGGCTGCGAGGGAAGAATTCAAAAATATTCTGGACGCGGGGAAAGAGTAAATGATTGTGTTCATAGGAAGATTGGGCCAATACATGGGTCGTCAAGAAGCTTTTCAACTGAGGATCAAATCTTCCAGTTCAGACTTCACCGGCGTCAGAATTCAAAATCAAACACTTGCTTCGTTGTCATACATACTATAACATCTCATTGCCCATGTGCTGAGCTGGTGGCTATTTATGAGATCCTGACACGATAGATAAATGCTAAGATGCGACGGTTTGCCCTGCCCATTTCCGTCCCCCTTTCCGTTCCTACACCTGATAGCTGTACGAATATTTAACAAACATATCATGTTACCTTCTTGTGTAACACGCAATCTTTAGGGAAGAAAGTGCAAATGCTTATTACAGTATTAGGACTTTGAAGGGTGGAGACACTAGAGAGAAGCTTGTTACAGTATCTATATATAGAATCAAATCGCATGTCAGAGTAGTACTTCGTAGTAATGCGTGGTTTCATATCCACCCAATAATCCCCCCTGCACCACCCTGGTGACCGTCCCCTCGTACTCCTAAAGCATCCAGAATCCTCAGCCGCACAGCCAAAATGTGGCCAGCCTTGTGCTTGGCAACACCCTAACAATCGGCTGCTGAAGAGAGATAGATACAGTACGGCACAGCTCAGACGTGGACGTGCTCTCCAATATGTTTTTCTTCAACAGCTTGCAGCACCTTCGCGTCTATCAAGCTACCACCGTCCCTGGCTGAGGGCGATCGAAGACGGAAGACAGGGCACTGCGCTGGGCATTGTATTCTTCTGCAGCAACGGCCTGGACCTCTCAAATGGCCTATCAAAGCTATAATCGCGTGGCACCCTTCGATCATTTGGGAGATGCGGGCGCTGGAACTGTATATCAGAGTCCCGCATCATATTCGCAGCCATGGGGACACCACGATGGAGATCTGAGCTCTCCCGAGATCGAGATGCACGAACATACTTCAAGGCCTGGTGCTCCAACCCATCGTGCGAGCGGAAATTCGCAGTATTCAACCACCTCGACCCTATTCCCAAGTCAGGGTGAACCAAGTACGCATCCATACTCACAACTTTATCTACCAAACTAACCCGCTCCCAGATGGCGAACATCAATCATTCCTAAATGACCCCATAAACAAAATCGACCATACCTTCACTACCAGTTCATTCGTCCCATATAAAGACAACACAGGGAGGCAATTGCGACACATCTTGATTGGCAGCTCAAGCCGTTTTCTGGTTACTGCGGCACTCTGCGCGGGGTATTTAATTTCAACGGTGGTCTGGAGGAATAAGGGTGTACAGAGCGAGGATCAAAAAAGGGTATACAACACGATCAGTACGGGCATAAGCATTTGTCTCAGTTTGAACATTGCGAGTTCTTTCAAGGATATGGCGTTGAACATGAGGTGGCCAATTCTCAGTTCCAAGAAGCGGAGTCTCGAGGAAGTGAGTCCAAAACTAATCTTCCTCGTCTTGAGCAGTCGCTGATTTCACAGATCGATCTTATTCTCCACGCGGATAGTATGACGAAGCTTGGCAAGCTGGCCCTCACCGCAAAAAGCCCTGCCGTGATTCTGACATGTCTCCTTTGGCTTCTTATCAATATTGTATGTCGAGGCTCTGGAATCTGGGACCATTCTAACAACGTGTAGCTTGCTCAAGCGGGGGTTGCCGTTTTGAGTCTGACATATAGCTGGGACACCGATTACAGTGCGGTTCTCAAAAGCGACCATCCAGGGAATATCTCCGTTCCCAACATGGATCATTTCTACCCAGGGCCCGCTAATAAAAACCCGAGCGAACAGGACGAAGAGTATACGGCACATGCGTAAGACCAATGCACCTGTGATGTTGATTTTGCTAAGACGACCAGATACGGAGGGTTAGCATGGGACTTCAAAGTCGACGACATTGTAAACGCACCCAAATACGGGGACATCTACAACAATTCAGCCGCGATGTTTTTCCAAGACTACTCGAAAAACAGTCTAGAGTACACTTTCTTGAACTCTCCCGCGACAACTCAAGGGGGATTTGATACTTTTTCCATGTACTCCGACCGGACAATCAACGTTACGTATAATTGCGAGTCGCACAAAGTTACAGCCAATGGTAATGGCACATTCTCAAACATCACCGTTGGCGACGGTATCGGTGAAGTCATCGTATCCCACGCGGTAGAAGAATCGACTAGTTTCTTCACGAACATGCCAGACAACGGAACATATTTACTCAATAACCAATGTGATGATAACGATCGCTGCAGTATCGTTGAGGCGTTTGAAGCCTCAGCGACCAATCCTTGGTATTACAAATGCAATATCACAGTTGGCAAGACTACGAATGACTTTTCGAACGATTCCTGGGTGTCGGATGACATGGCTTTCTTGGCAGCTAGTTCGATTGCCCAAATCGGCTACACGGATGAAACTGGACAGGAAGTTCAGATTTATCCAAACGGCAGTCACTGGGGGCTCCCTTTGCATGGCAATGCCACAGACATGGGCATGACCATGTCAACATTTGCAATCGGGGCAATTGGTGGGGCCTCGATGTACAACCCTACCAAAATTACCCAAGGGATTGTCCCAAGTCAAGGTTCCAAGCTTGATGTTGGGCATCAATACTTCTTCTACACTATCATTGGGTTGATTATGGGATGTCACTTGCTGTTCTGCACGATCGTTGCAGTCTTGGCGAATAGGGTCATGGTTGGACCTGATGGTCATCTTTCAATGGGTCTGCTTCTGCGACCGATCGCGGATTCGCTGAACGGTGTGAGTGGTGGGAGGAAGAACAATGCATACAAGGACGCGACAAAGAGGACGAGTGCAAAGTATGAGAAGGCGAGGGATGGGAGATGGATTCTGAACATGACGTGAAGGGTTATCTTGGGATATCAATTCATTTCAACCATAGCAATCCTTCCAGGGCCTGGGTCCGATCGGTACTACCTCGACATCAAAGCACCTTAGAATTCCATGATCCAAGAGAAAGGATGAAGCCACCGTGAGCTTTCAGAGAGGAGGAACATGCTCGTGAACGGGCAGAGTGTTTGGCCATACCTCCGTCGTGGTTCCCAAAGCTGCGATTGGTAAGATCAGGGAACATATGCTCTGTGGGTGCTTGGACGATGAATGTGTACAAGCATGCAATGTATTATTCTAGTGTACCTTTTAAGTGTAGATAAAGCTCGATCCAGGATATGCAGATAGATTTACCGCAACCCGGTCTGATAACCATATTCTTGAACAATTTCTACCCCATTGAAAACAATGTTGAGATTCAGGTGAGATGTTCGGGCTGCTATATATAGGACTAGGAACCCTCGTCATTACGCAAGTGGAATTTAACACCTGTTTTCCAAGCTGTGTATTGGCCTCACGCTCCTACGTTTGCAACGTGCACATTGGGAGGTTTGTTTATTTTGCTAGACTACTCAGTACCAATCCACGCCACTGTAACACACCCTCATCGTGTTGACCTGACAGAAACCCGTGAATTAGCAATCGAGCTTGGAGTCCTAAACACTGAAGTCGAAGAACCAATTCGACTCAACTCTGCATCTTGCGAAGCCCCTTCAACCTCCACCCGCTCCACCCCACGATCTCCGGTTCGTTCCCTCTCCACTGTCCTCTTTTGCTCTCTTTCACTGAGCTTCATCCTGATCCAAGGAAGGAGGTTGAAGTATCCCCCACAAGCAAAGACCCCGCACCAAAGCACAAACTCGGTCGCATAAATAACCATGCCCAAGATATCAAGCTTGGGCTGAAAAACTATCATAGTTTATTATCAGCATCCCCTCACATATGGCCATCACTCTGGTTCTTCTTTTGGGGAATGCAGTACTTACAGACAGAAACCAGAGAAAAAACATCCCCCGCAGCATCGATGCCCACAAAAATAAACGATATGCCCCGCACTGTTCGATGGACCCAAATATCCCAATAATGCCTCAACACACCCGCAGAAAGCAGGACCGTGGATAACACGCCCATGAGGGTTACAGCCCAATGCCGTCCTCTGTGCACTGCATCCAAGAGCGCGAATACTAGGCCGACTTCTACCCCGCCTAACATGACGCCCATGGCGCATACCACAAGGATACACTTAGATGCGCTCCATTTCTAGATTTCGTCAGTTTGGAGGAGCTTAGAAAAGGAAGGAAGAGGTTTACGGAAGAGTAGTAAAAGCACTGGATCCAGGTAATTAGACTCAATACCGTCAGAATCTGCGGCTGGATCTTGAGAGCCACATTGAAGTTTTGCGCGATGTTGTAGGCGCCAAGTGGGATTCCGGCAAGTGCCCAGAGGAGCATCATTGAGCGCTGGAGCCCTTCAGTGTTGTGTCGGCGATAGTTGATCATTATTTGAGGGATGAGCTGTGGTATTGTTAGACGAGAGGGAGAAAGGGAGGGACAGTGTATGTACTTGGATTGACCAGCATACTGCGCCGAGTGTCCCAAGGACGTTGGCCGCGATGGGTATGTTCATTTCAAGACAGATGACGAGAAAAGTTTGTCAAGCAGTGAAAGGTGTAGCTATCTACATGTGAGCGTGGAACACTTTAGAGATTGTCTTCCAGATGTCTGACATTACCGTACCGATACCGCGTCGCTTGATGGCAAGCGAGAGAAGCCGAAGCCCCTAATTCAATAATAACTACACGTGATGAGAAAGACCGTCACCCTTTACAGCACAAGTAATGGCATAACAAACATGGTAATATAATAAATATACGGCCAAATACTGGAAATAGATGATAGTATGTACAAGGTGGTTTTGGAAAGCGTATCACATACATACATCACGTGGCCAAACAGCAAGCAACAAAGGCAAGGCGCTAAGCATTAATCAGCATCTTCTCTTCCTCGGCCAAATTGGCCGAAGACTGATCTGTAGACCTACAACCAATCTGACTTGAAAATCCTACACATGGCTTTCCTGTGTGACAACACCAAATCTACTTTTCGAAAGTGAACTTGATACTTAACCATAATGCCGAGTCCAGTCCCCACCACCCTCTTCCTTTGCGAGCTATGTGACAAGCCTTTTACTAAAGGTGGGTCCCTCTTCCAGCAGCGCATTGGTTGTCCCAAATAGCTTGGTCTATTACTCTATCGTCACTCTATTGGTATATACACCCTTTGCTAATACTATTGGTCACAAGAACCCCAGTACAAACGACATGCGGCCTATTGTCGGAAATCTCTGGGCCGGAAACGACCTTCGTCTTGCCGGGCTTGTAATATATCCAAAATCAAGTGCAACTCCTGTTCACCTTGTCAACAGTGCATTCGCAAGGGTGTTGAATGTGTTTTTGACCAACACCGGTCACGTCCAAGACGAGAAGCGCCCAGTAGGCATGGCTCGGATGCAGCTGTGACTACTCCGCTGCCAGATACTGTTGCTATTACTACCTCCGCTGCCTCAACCGATTCAGAGTTGATGTCTGGTCTAGAAACAGAAGGACTAGATTGTGATGCAGAACCTGATTATTCGCTTGTTCCAACTGATCAGACTGAATCAGTTAGGCTTGATGCAATGCCCCATTCATCACAGTTACAAGTTTCTGTGAGCAAAGAAACAGACTTGCCAAATGATTTTAGTCTGAATGGATTCTCCCCCGAAACCACATTTTCCCCGCCAACTATGGAAGCAATTGCAACGCCAGTAGCAGATGACGGCTTGATGACACTTTTCAATAATACATCCGATAATTATATTACTAATGATATCGTCGCTCACATGTTGAACCGGGAAGACTATAGCTACTACTATAGTGGAAAAGAGCTACAATTGCCAACATTCTCGCCCGTCCTGCCTCCGACCCAAATAGCAACTACAGCGACAGGAATATCACCTTCAACAGACGTCGCTATATCAGGGCACTTTACGAAAACCAGCATCAAGAAAGGTATCCACCAAGCCTACGCCGCGATGATCATTGACATGATTTACGCGTACCCTCGAATGATGACACGCCGCGAAACCCTACCACCATTCATGCATGCATGTTCTCCAATCCTTAACCATGGGGATGAGCAGAACAAATTACCCGAGCATCTGACCAATTGCATGGGCATTGCGCAGCTTTTTGTAGGACGCAGTGACGATACGCACTCGTTCATTTGGTCAACGATTCGAGCAGAGATAAGAGGGTTTCGGAATCGTATGTACACGTTTAATAAATACGACGCTTTAAGTGCACTGCAAGCATCTCTACTGTATTTGATTATACGTGCAGTAGAAGATAAACCACAGGAGGCTAAAGACGATCTCGAAATGTTATTGATCTACGAGGTAGGTTTTTGCTCGTTTTTCCAAGGAATATTTTGTGCTGAAAGCCTGCAGGAAATATGCCAGCGCGCCGTAGAAACCGCCAATAGCTCTTGTCAAGGAGAGAACGAAAGCCAGGATATAGGTTGGAAGGATTGGATCTATATGGAGTCCATAAGACGGTAAGACAACCAACGGAAAGCCTCTTAAGTCGTGGCGAATACTCGAAAAATACATTTCAAGCTCATTGCTCTCAACTGACAATCAGATTTATAGGGTAGCGTGTGTCTGGTTCATACTAGGCCTCGTATTTCACACCCGAACCGGCAACTTCTGCATCATATCCGAACACTTTCGGGAGATATTTTTGCCCTGCACAAAAGCCGAGTGGGAAGCGAAAACAGAAGCACATTGGAGAAAGGAGCATAACGTCGCGGCTAGCGCCAGAGGTACAAGCAGTGCTACTGGTTTGCACCGTTTAGGTGATCTAATAGATGCCCATACCCGCACACCAGGCACTCGTGTGTCTGACAAACTGGATGTATGGAATGCCGGAATCGATCACTTGGGAATGACGCTCAATCTGGCTGTGAGTATGCTTTGATATATATGTAAGAGTATATCACCATATAATCTACAAAAGATGGAATTCTACCCCTCGACACATTGTTCCTCCAGGAACATACATCACCAAGGAACACTCCCATCCTTATCAGAAAACGTCCCCGTAACATCACTATCCTTCCCCGTCACCGTCGCCAACTCGACGATTCTGCGCGCGCCAATCTCAGGCGAGTGTCCATACGCCGTGTACCCCGTAAGATTCGTCGCCACGAGTCCCGGACACACCGAATTCACCCGTGCTTCCTTATCCGCGAGGATGCGCGAGTAGTTTGCCGTCAATATGTTGACGCCCGCCTTACTAGCATCGTAGGCCTTGTAATCGGTCGCGTACCACGGAACAGCAGGATTGAGACTATGCGCCAACGAACCCATGCTCGACGACACGAACACAAGACGCGGTCGCTGGGCGGACTGGCGCAGTAGAGGCAGCAGGGATTCCGTCAGACAGGCTGTGCCGGTAACGTTGGTGGAGAGCGTGACGTCGAACAGTTCGCGCACCGACATGTCCTTGGCTTTGTCCGAGCCGTCTAGCAAGATGGCGGCGTTGTTGATGAGGACGTCCAGGTGGCCATATGTCTTGGTGAGGTAAGCCGCTGCGGCGGCGATGGAGTCGTCGGAGTGCAGATCTAGCTGGACGGAGTCGGCTGAGAAGCCTTCGGATTTGAGTTGCGAGGCGACTTTCTGCCCGTTTTCGATGTTGCGGGACCCGATGATTACGTGGTACTTGTGCTCTTTGGCAAGGGCTGTGGCAACTGCGGCGCCGATGCCTTGGTTAGCACCGCTGATAAGGACGATGGTTTTGTCGGTGACGGCCATGTTTCTATTTGAAGTTTTCTGATGTTGGAGTGATTTTGAGGTTGGGATGATTTTGAAATTCAAAGATAGTAGATAGGATGAGTGAAATAAGATGGAGCGATGATGTATGTAGCATATTTCTTAAAGGGACTGATGGAGTTATATATACCTTCATTTCTAGTCAAGTCATGCTAACTTTCTTATTGTTCGGAATTTGCCGACGAGAACTTGACCGACACAAAATGGCCGATACAAAATGGCCGATTTTATATATTCAGACATGTTTACCCCTATGCTTTTGGCCACTGAAGTCTCGGCAGATTATACACGCTGTCTATTCAAATAGCTGTGATAATGCCGTCACGTCGTAGTTATACTTCCAACGAGAACGTTGGTAAAGTTTCGTTTGGCAACACCACGTGATGCCACCCAACGTTCTTCACAGCAGGATAGCATGAAAGAGAATGAATGGTCAAGATAGCTAGTGGAAAGGCGGACTCATCGCTTTCGTTCCTCAAGTGGAGAATAGGATGTATTGCCTTGCTTGTGTCTTTCTTCATTTTCCAGACTATTCTGAAGGATTTACTTAGTCCTAGAGTCAGAGGACGAGTAAACGTAATGTGACAAAGGCAAAGGAGGAACATAGCAGTCAAACAGCAAGGGTGAATATAACTCTTCTCTCTCTCGAACCTCTGGATTAATCAACTCGATGATGAAGGGCGGCATTCTCAAGTCCTAGAAATAGCTATTGTTTAGCTCCTAGAGCAACGCATCTCACCATGGTAACCGGCAGGAAGAGACGTAGGATATGCTAGCTTCAGAAGCCATCAATCTGTTTTGATTGTCTAAAAATGCATTTTATTTATTTATATCCCTTCACGGCAGACGTAAGAATATCTCCTCCAATTTGGGATAGTTTGGACTGCCCAAACCAGTAACTGGGTCCCATCCCGGTTGACAGGCAAAACCATCAGAGCCACAACCTGGATTACCACCAACTGTGATATCATTAAAGGCCTCGGGATGAGCATACATTGTCGGATTCAAGAACCCAATCGGCCCCTTGCCCTTTGCAATTCTGGCTTCGTTCAACAAGGTCACGATACTCGCAACGATGGGCGTTGATGCACTCGTGCCACCCACTGCCAAACCTTCCCCAAGCCATACAGTTGGTAGCTTGATTCCAATTGCCGAGACGTCTGGGTAGGCACGAGCCTTGCCGCTGTTGTTGAAGATATCGGATGTGTAAGGGGGTGGATATTCGGTAAGGTATCTGCTTACGGCTTTGGATTGGTAGCGGGGAAGTTCAAAGACGTTAGAGAAGCCCCCACCGGAATAAAAGTCGTTCTTTGGGTCAGTTGCATCGGGTTGACCCACGGCCTGTTCGCCATCATGGATCGTTGCATTCAAGCCTCCCTTAAGCATCGTGCCGCCAACTTGTTGCGTGTTAGTTCTTGCTGAAATGAATTATGTGATAGGAGATCTTACCAGCAGTAATCCACGGGCAATTTGTTGGGAAAGAAGGTGAAAAGCGAGTTCCGTTGCTGTCGACATAAGGGCCCACGTCTGGGGCGGTGAGACAGCTATTCTCATAGCCTGAATTGTATCGATTGGCAACACCAGAATCACCGGATGCGAAGAGGACGCTTACTCCTTGGAGACCCATCTTCATCCATTCGTGGCACTGTCGCGTCTGATAAGACACTGGGAGAGCTGCTTCAATTTGATTGTAGGAAAAGGAGAGAACGTTGCTCAAGGGGGCGCCACCGCATTGCAATGGACCTGTGTATCCGCCTTCGTTGGGATCCGGGTATGCTGGATCAACATAAGGCGCGTCGCCACCCAGATAACTGCAGTACGACTCATCCAAGGCATCAAGAAAGATGTTGAAGGTACCTACACTGTCCATGTTGACACCATCCCCGACCTGGTACAGTCTGAGCTTTTGGGGGTAAATGATGCCATAGGAGGTCTGGAAATCCAAGGCTGATTCGACACCTGCACCCTCGGCCTGATCATACGAGGCGTTGGCAGTCTGGCCTCCATCAATAGAAATGAACTGGGGGACGGTATCAGCAGGAATGGGCTGGGTGGTAAAGTTCTTGAAGAAAGTGGCAAGGTCAGGCAAGTAGAGGAAATCTGCGAATTCGGCAATACCCATGGCATTACTTTCGGCAGTCGTGTTTCCAGGGCCAAACTGGTAGAGTGCGCGCAAACATTCGACGGTGTACAACCGCGCGCAGTTTGCAAGTCCCGTCAAGCCGGTGAAAGGAGCCACAGCGGTATTCTGCGGCATTATATTAGGCATGGGGCGCATTCCTTCAAGTTGAATGGTTGGCATCTTTGTTACAAGTCAGTATTCAAGACGCTTGACTTGGTAGCATGAAAAGTAGCTTACGGCAAAGTCGATATGCTCGCGCACACTCTGGGGTAGATGGTACTCGTCGCAAGCAATACGATGGCCTCCTGATATGTCATGTTCGTAGTAATGATACTCGGTATTGAAAAGTCCTTCCGTCTCGGCCACTGTGGCGTTGATTTCGAGCCAATTCCGGCCTATTCTGTCAGCCTTGACTATTTGAAGGTTGAGATACTCTGGGAGTCTCTAGATGAGGGCGGACAGCAAGAGTGCCTTGGAATCTACGTACCTGTCGAGTATTGATGTCTCCCCACATCAATGCCAGACTTGACCAGCCAGTCCACGACACCATCCTGGGTCTTCTTGGAAGGCGCAAAAGTATTGGCGATCTTCTCAGCTGACCAGTGCTTGCCTGTTCATGATAAGTATTCTGCGGCTTCTGACTGGGATTCAGACGTCCTACCAAAGTTTTCCGACTCAGGATCGGAGACATCCAGGATGTACTCCTCGGCTTTGTGCAGGTTGCTTTGCGTGAGGCCAATCCTGACGGGAAGTACCTCTGCAGGATGAGCGCGTGTCCGCTTCGTCCATTGATGAGGAGTGCCGTCACGTTTCTCATGCAACACGAAGTTGTGATTCCCGGTGGCAGGAGCAGCAGAGCAAGCCGTGAGGCACACGGCTGCAGCCAGAAGAAGTGAGGAGTGCATTTCGTTCGGACTTGAGCTGGGAATATATACAGCGGGGGCGGGGTTTTGGCATCTTATATAGACAGACACATGATGAGGCTCGCTCTTTGATCTACTTTACATGATGTAGACCAGAAGTATCACCACTCGCAGAAAGCGCGTTTGTTCGTGCGTTAACGACCTTCCCATATGGGAAGGTGCCGATGATCATCAATGATTGCAGCTTACTTGGACCTACTTTACTTGGGGCAATCAACGGCACAGGCCCGGATGTCACGTCCGTCTCGAGTCAATTGCTCGACCAATTGATTGTAGCCTTGTAGGTGAGGGGTTGCTGTAAGATTCGATCATATTAATGGGATGTCCCTTGCTGCGTCCTGTCCTGACTGACGGTTTTGCGAACTTCCCTGGATGTTTTACTGTAGCCTCTTTTGACCCTGTGTCTGGCTGTGTCCGTGGTTGTGTTCCACTAAAACACGCTCATAGGATGAGTAGGTACCTAGGTAAACTTAGTTTCTTGAAAGTTCGTAGAGTAATCCAACAAGAATTCCCTAGTATTCAGTGTAGAGGCAGGTACGGAGTAGGCCGCAGTGAGTTTATGCGCCAACAAGGTTCTGCTGGTTGGCGAGGGTGCTGGGCTTGAGCTGGTCCTCTTTCTGCAGTTGGTTACAGGGTATAAAGCTTAAACCTGGAACATGAAAATACCTTAGACAGGGTCCATGCATTGAGACCAAACCCTGGCATCAGAAGGCTGAAGAGTAAATACCGGTATGCGTATTACTGTATTACTTGTAGAGTAACAATAGTCACAGCCTTGAGGAGGACAGGCCAATTCCTAATGATATAAAACTGTAAAACTCCCTCCTGTGAAGATTGCAGTTCTATATCACAAGGATCCGTGCACGGACCTACTCTATGAGCTTAATGAGAGACTGAGAACAAATGCTTATTACTATCGGAGCCGGATACTCGAGAACAAGTCAAGATACCTCTCGGGTCATCTTTGCTTGCAGCTTAAACTAACAGAAAGTTCATGGCCTGTCTTCATGTAATCATGGGAATAACGCAACTTCAATCCCACTCTCCAGCAACATGATCTGGTCCACATACGCCACCACCGGATCTATATCCTCAATACGCGCGAATCCTCAGGTTGACCCGACAAGTAGGTACGTGGATACGGTTATACGGTGCGTCAGAACTTGTTCTTTTGCAGGACAACTCCTTGGACCTCCAAGAAAAGGAACGGGCCTTGCACCCCGAGCGTTCCGTGGTCGATGTCTTGCAAGAGCCGGAGTGACTTTAGAGGCTCTAGTGTAAGTTCATGGTCACCGAGTACGAGACTTTCGACTGGTAATTAGGTCCAGACTTCTGAGTCTCTGGCAAGGTGCGGAATGGCCTTGCTTTTACCGTACGAGGAAAACCATCATATCCCAGGCCGGCACCAAGACGTTCAGAACCTTTGCTTACGTATGATACCATTTGTGTTATACTACTAAACTATTATGTAGAGAGCACAACTGCCTCCGTTGGCTATAGCCTGGTTCTTTGTTTTCTGAACCTCGCCCGAGAATTAGTAAGAGATCCTGATACCAGAAGCCAAAGCCAGGTCGTAAGACGTCTTGCCTTCTGTATTCAATTGGAAGGGATGTGCACCTCAATTGCACAGGAACGAAGTCACAGCAGTGCAGAGGTTCAGATCCCTCTGGTATGAACCTGTCCAAAAAGTGACAGGTTGATGAAGCAGCATATGATCGATTAGGGAGAGATGCAGGTTGGGGCCAAAGAAAGTAAGCTGTGAAGTACTCCGTGGAATGGCTCGACATGTCTTCGCGGGCCTCTCCACTTTTAATACATGTCGCTACTGCCGCACAGGCCAAATTTAGGCGGGACGGGCGTTCTCCAAGGTCACTCATTCGTGCAATTTAGCGATAAAGCGACCAAATCGCGTATAGGGTCTTTCACTATTTCATTCGCGTAATATGAATTATGGAGAGGAGAGGCCCGCGAAGACATGTAGGAGTTAACAACACCACCTCCTATTCGCACCCATACCACTGATCGTCTCATACGCGCATCCCTTCAAACCACCACTATGGACTCCATTCGCAGCGCCCTGCAACCCATAACCCACGCCCTCCCCGCGCCTATACACGAGCTCGGCACCTCAATAATCGGCGACGTCTGCTACAAAACCCTCATCCTCGATATCAACCTAGAATCAACCGAATGCCTCAAGCTCGCCGTTTCTAAAGGTCTCGGCCTAGGCATAATCGCCGCCTCCTCCATCGTTAAGATCCCGCAGATCCTCAAACTCTTCTCCTCGAAATCCAGCTCCGGAATATCCTTCCTCTCATACTTCCTCGAGACCTCCGCCTACATCATCTCCCTCGCCTACAACTACCGCCAAGGCTTTCCCTTTAGCACATATGGCGAGACGGCGCTGATCGCCGTACAAAATGTTGTTATTGCGGTCCTGGTGCTAAACTATAGTGGAAAGAGCGCGCTGGCTCCGGTATTTGTTGCGGGGCTTGCGGCGAGTGGCGCCGCGCTTTTTGCGCCTAATATCTTGGATATGCAGACCCTTAGTTACTTCCAGGCTGGTGCGGGCGTATTAGGGGTTGCAAGTAAGCTGCCGCAGATCGCGGCGGTTTGGCAAGAGGGTGGGACGGGGCAGTTGAGTGCTTTCGCTGTAAGTGTTTCCATTTCCATTGTCATCTCCATCTCCTATCATCATGCTCGAGATATACTAATTACTATATCTGGAAACAGGTCTTCAACTACCTCCTTGGTTCTCTCTCCCGAATCTTCACCACGCTCCAAGAAGTCGACGATAAGCTTATCCTTTACGGCTTCATTGCAGGCTTTGTCTTAAATGCGATATTGGCGACGCAGATGGTTTATTACTGGAATGCACCTGCAAAGAAATCCGAGAAGGCAAAGGGGAAGATGCCTGTTAGGGCTGGAGCCGGAACTGGAGCTGGGTCTAGCACTGCTACGCCTAAGGCTAAGAGTCCTACGACGCGGAGACGGGGTTGAGTTTGGATTGCATACAAGTGCGATTTCTACTATTGCTGACTTGACTACTGCGCTTTGCAGTTGAAGTCTTATTGCACTTGATCTAATATCCATTTCTTGGGGGCTTTATACCAAAACATTTATCACATTTCTAATGCACTTGATGTTCGCTTACTTATTTCACGTCACATTGAGCTTTAAGCAAAGGGATTGCTGTACGTACCTACCTAGGTACTGTAGTGCAGTGCCAGGCCTGGACCATGTAAGTCACCTCGGCCCGCCCCCATAAAAACGCCAATACATTGGAGTTCTGATTCGCATTCTAGTGGCATACTATCAATACTTGCCATTTTAGGTCACGATGTTAGCCATGAGTCACGCCATGAGTAAATACAAATCAGGGAAAGTGTCTCGCGGTAGTATGTCACGTGATGGTGGTCTTTCACCTACCTATACACCACTGCTTTCGAGACAAGTCCGTTTCTTTATGTCCCATTATATGGTGAGGTAGTTTGTGAATTGTCCAACTAAGGTTGACTCATATTCAAGAGGCAGCAGGAAAGAAGGCTCTAGGCTGCCTTCGCTTAAGCTCATATAACACAGCTCACCCCCGTTTGCTCCTTCCTTTCCTCCACCCTCCTTCAACTTCCTCAACTCCGTCAACTTTCAACATATCACCACATACCACAGAAATAACAGTCAACACACGACGAACCCAGGAAGAGCATTATTTTTACCTCCTCCACCATGTCGTGTTGGAGCGGCTGTTACTACCATTTCGCTTCTCCGGACTACTACATCCGCAGACGGAAACATTACCTCCCCTTGGTGCAAAGCGAGGCTCACACCATTATTCGATCCACCACCTCCAGGACTGTGCTCAAACAGGCCTTCACAAACCCTCAAGCAAAGATGCCATCAAGGAATGTATCTACACCTTCCCTCTCTACGACGGTGTGGGCGTCGTGAGCTTTACGTGCCGTATTGGTGAGAAAGTCCTTACTGGTCTTGTCAAGGAATATGTGAAGGCAAAGGCTATATTTGATGAAGCAGTCGCTAAGGGCGAAACTGCTGGGCTTCTGGAGCAGGCACCGGAATCTTCAGATGTCTTCAGTACCAAGCTTGGCAATATCCCAGCTGGCGAGAGCGTCATCGTTGAGGTCACCCTACATTGGTGAACTCAAGCATCATGAGACTGATGGAATCCGATTCACAATCCCCACAGTATTGCACCTCGCTATGGCTCTGGACCATTGATTTCAACCCCTGCCATAAATGTTGGCGGTATCAGGATCGTTGTCGATGTCAATATGCCAGATGGGTCGTTCATCAAGGGAGTCCAGTCTCCTTCCCATCCTATTGCAGTATCAATGGGGACTGTCTCTACTGCTAATGACGCTGATCCGGTAATGAGTAAGGCATCTGCTACATTGTCACTAGGAAGCACAGCTCTTGAAAAGGATTTCGTTCTCATCGTCCAATCGAAAGACATTGGTCTGCCGAAGGCTATGTTGGACATCCAACCATCCCCAATCATCGGGCATTGATGGCGACTCTGGTTCCAAAGTTCTCCCTCCCGCCATCGCATCCAGAAATCGTCTTTATTGCGGATCGAAGCGGTACTATGTGTGACAATATCGAGATGTTGGTCTCCGCGATGAAAGTTTTCCCGAAGTCGATGCCTGTTGGTACCAAATTCAACATTTGCTCTTTTGGGTCCTCTTGCTCGTTTCTTTGGGAGAAGAGTCAGAGTTACACCAAATCAACACTCGACGAAGCCAACAGTCACTTGATAACTTTTGCGGCAGACTTCGGTGGTACTCAGACTCAAAAGGCAATCAAGGCGACTGTTGACCGTCGTTGGGGTGACATTCCACTTGAGATTATACTCCTCACGGATGGTGATATTTGGCAACAAAGCGAACTGTTCAGCTACATCAACGAACAAGTCCAGAAAACCAAAGGGATGATCCGCGTCTTTCCTCTTGGAATCGGTGATGGGGTGTCTCACTCGCTCGTCGAAGGTCTTGCTCGCGCAGGGAATGGTTTTGCACAGGCAATTCAGCTTGGAGAGAGACTTGAAAATTGCGTTGTTCGCATGTTGCGTGGCGCCTCGACCCCACATATTACCGACTACACACTTGAAGTCAAATACGAACAGCAGGATGATGACTTTGAGGTCATTGATAAAGTTACGGAAGGCTTCCAGGTTCTGTTGATGGATTCGGAGAAGTCTTTCGCCGTCAGTCAGCCAGCGCAGAAGCCAACAATCTCTTTATTCGATACAGCTGCCAACCCCGGAGGAAGAAGATCTGATGACTTTGGAGCTATCACTTCCCAACGTTCCGCCGCCAAAGCTTCTTCAAGCACCTCACAAGATCCCTGCTCTCTTCGCATTCTCCCGCACTGCCGTCTATCTCCTCATGTCTCCTGAAACGATTCAACGAAAAACCAACTGCAGTCGTTCTTCGTGCTATATCTTCCCATGGACCCCTGGCGCTTGAGATCCCAATTGAAATCCTCCCCACCCGTGGTCAGACCATTCATCAGCTCGCCGCAAAGAAAGCGGTTCAGGATCGGGAGGAGGGAAGAGGCTGGATCTACAAGATTAAGGATCAAAATGAGAAGTTGGTGAGAGAAGAACTTCCTAGCTGTTTTGACGAGTTGGTCAAGAAAGAAGCTGTTCGACTTGGGGAGAAATTCCAAATTGCCGGCAAATACTGCTCTTTCGTAGCCGTTGGTGCGAATGATGAGGACATCGCAGAGAAAGAAAACACTGACTACGCTAAACCCCATGTTCCTCCGCGCTTGCCTCCACGCACGGGAGCTAGTTTCGATGATAGTGAGCGGTTTGATGCTGTTGGCTCAATCAGTTTACCTCCGGTTACATCGAAGAGGTCGTCGCGTCGACCAATTGTTGCAAAGAAGAAGAAAATATCTCCAGGTTTCTCCCCAGTGTCTCCAGGTTTCTCCCCAACGTCTCCAGGTTACTCTCCGAATTTCCCAACTGCGGATAATTCGGCTTCTGCATACAGCCCTGCCTACACTCCTACTTTTGAGGATACTTCAGATAGCAGTACCTCATACTCTCAATTTCCGCCCCCAAGTAAGACTTTCGAAGCATTTCTACAGCCTCAGATGCAGATGCACACGCAGACGCCTGGTGTGAGGAGAGTACCTTCTTTCAGGTCTGCTGGTGGACCTCGTGGTTCATCCTCTACTGTCTCACAAGCTGTACATCCTGACTCTAGGGCTCAAGAACTCGGTATCGTACCCTCCGAATCGGCCAAAGTCGATTGGTCTTCCAAGTCAGCGGCTGAGAAAGTCCTCACTTTGATCTCACTTCAGGACTTTGAAGGCTCTTGGGTAAATCGGAGTGAAGTGGAAGAAATCATGTGCCTTCAAGTCCTCAGAACCCCCACAGTTGGCGATCAGAATGTATTCGTTACGTTAGTGGTCGTCTCTTTCTTGGAACAGAATATGGCCTCTGAGGAGGGTACCTGGGCACTGGTTGTTGAGAAGGCTCGTGGTTGGTTGGAAAGCTTAGGTATTATGAATTTGGCGGAGATTGACCGCGGGGCTGCTGAGCTTATCAAGAGGCATTGATTCCATCGGATCGGGCGTGCTCAGGCAGGCGTGTTAACTTATTGGAAACTAAATGTCGGGATAGATGGACCCCACATGTATCACGTGCCTTGCTCGAGTAGCATGTGATGACTAAGCGACAGAGGCCTAACCACCGTGAACCTCTTCGCACAATCAAAGAAGCCTCTAGGCTCTGTCTAAGAAGATAAGAAAACAGCAAGTACAATGTGATCCGATTTCGTATTTGTTCTCTTGATTACAGCATACTAGAGATGTACTTTAAGACCACGCATCCTCCTGATACTGTTTTGAAGCCCTCATCTTCTTAACTACAGCAACCCCTTGACCTGCAGACACTGCTCGCCTATCTGAGATGATGCGCTCAAGTAGAGTATTAACATCCTTTGCCATAGCAACGCCTCCACAGACGTAAAAGTGAGCGCCCTTTAGCAATAGATCGTTGATCTCTTGGGTATTCTCCCTAATCTCGTCCTGGACATAAACCTTTTTCCCACCTACACCACGCGAAATAGCCGTGACCATCTTGAATTTGTCTCCCAATACCTTCTGGAATTCCTGATGAACGAGAATTAGCCAATTTCTACTAGCTAGTATCATTTGACAGCATTTTGTGACTTACTTTCCAATCTTCCTCATATATTAAATCCTTTGACTTCTCACGGCACCCATAAAATAGTATTGTGGCTCCGACCACTTGCCCAGCTTTCAATTGAGCAGCTCGTTCCTGAACAAAAGCTCTAAAAGGAGCGACGCCAGTTCCGGGGCCTACCATGATGACTGGTACGGCTGCGTTAGAAGGGAGTCGGAATGTTGACGATCGAATACAAAGTGGGATGCAGATTCCATCGTAGCGGTGTCGTGGCCCATGGATTGCGTAGGCAGTAGTGGGTGTATCAGATTTACGAACTTTGTGGTGACTTTGCTGAACATCAAGTAGATAATTCGAGGCCACGCCGCGAAAGGCATTTCCATTGCCAGATGGAATGATCGACTCCACCTTGGCGGTAATGGTCAGACGATCTTTCGACACCAACGGCGACGATGAAATTGAATACAGTCGTGGCTGGAGGCTGACAAGTCCCTCGACAAGTATCGAGAAAGGGATACCGGACCAGACACCATGTCCACCACATAATTGCAAAGTCTGAGCAAGGTTCAACTGCGGCTCGGTAATCCGCTGGTAGAAGTAGTCTTTATCAGTTCCAAATCTAACCAGCTCTGCTGAAGCCTGAGCAGTAGGCGCGAACGTGGCTAATTGCTGCATCAACTGTCGTGAAACAGGAGCGCAAATCTCAAGGTTATATCTTGCAACCGTATCATACGTCGTTGGAACCGGGAATGACACCCTCGCTGTTCTTTCGAGCGATTTGATATCAATGACGGTATCTCTTTTCTCGAAGAGTCCAAACACGTTGAGAAATCTGTCGACTTCAACGTCGGAGTTGACCGGGAATATGGAGACATGGTCCCCAGTCTCGTAGGTCAGCCTCGAACCTACTAAGTCGATTTCTAAATGAACGCAGTCTCTTGTCTTGTCCTTGAATAGATTTCGAGATGCCACAACAGGACCCACAAAGGGATTATGAGAATTGAAAGGGCCCTTTGTCGCACCATCTAATGCCAACTGGTTCGGCTCCCCAAGGTAGACTTTGTTGTCGGCGGTGCTCAGATCCGACCGCTCTGTGATAGCGAAGACTGGCTCGTAGAATGCCTCTCGCTCTTTCAGACCCATCTTCCTGGATAACGCAGCCCACATAGATTCTTTCCAGTCCAAGAAGTCCTCTTCAGTTGTCTTTTCACCATCATCGCCTCTGCCGGCGACTCCAATTCGATGACCACCTAACCTATCTAGTGACTTGTTGACAATCTCCGACGCGGCATTGAAGTGCTCGTAAGTGCTGTTCCCGAGACCGAAAGATACGAAGTTCAGATTCGAAAGGCTTGAGCTGCCATTGCTGAAAGATATGTTTTCGTCGGTGATGAAATTGAAGAAATCCTGCGCGCTGTCTGGAGGTTCGCCTTCCCCGAATGTCGCAATGACAAATATTGCAACGGCACTGCTGGGGAAGTCGTTGAGAGTATCGTAGTCGTAGTCCTCCAGGCTGCCGACCATAGTCTCAAGTCCGAATCTCGAATGTCCCTCCTTCGCCAAACGTGCAGCAATATCCTCTGCGCCCCCAGACTGAGAGCCGAAGAAAACCATACAATTCTTTCCGGAATTTGCCATCTTCTTGGCGACATCTCTGGTATCGCCATCTTCGAGCTTTCTGCGAGAGCCAAACGGTGTGGCAGCCACTTTGGTACTCGCCCATATTTTCTCTCTGAGTAGATACAACAGTGTCGCTAGTGCCACGGCCACGATTGTTGTGATACTGGAGCTATTCATAGCGTGTAACCTGTAAGGGAACAGATCTAGTGGATTGTTTGAGGCCATAAGTAAGAGAGAGAGTATCGTGCAAATAATCTTCAGGAAGTCTCTTTCTTAATTGAAGGGGAAAGAAAGTCTGGTTCAAAAGCTCTATGTACAGTACTTCAACTTTCTGTGAGAGAGAGTCCGTTGACGTAGATGGAATGAGGTGAAACCCCGGACTCTTCCTCCTCTTGAGAATGGAGAAGGACCAGGTTCACATTTGCGGGTGGATTAACAAAACAATTCCTCATTGCGGATTGCACGAAGGCGGCTTCTATTCTGATTACCCAAATTCACTATAGCACTTGCTCCTATAATGGCGTGTCAAGGCGGACGATCTTGGTTTGACCTCGGTGGAATTCCGGATGCCAGTTTCGCTCAAGTCGACAATGCGAGGCTTCGATACCTACCTACCTAGTATCAAAACTCAAAGTATTCCCGGCCCCTTGCCCGGTGCAACGCTCCAACAGCACTTTTCCTGGCGTTGCAGGGTTACGGGGGATTCTCGGCGATGAGTTCAGTACTAGACAGGAAACTGGTGAAAGTAAATCCCTGGCTGGCCAATCATCATCGTAGGGCTTACTGTGTGGCCTATTATTCTCACAAATGCTTAAGCTTGCACATTAGACCTTTACAATGTTTACATACTAAAGCATACAATTTCGGTATTTGGAGCCATCTACCTAGTATTCACCTGTAAATTTCATGCCTCCATCAACACCCTGACATCACACCATGACACAAACCACAACCGGCGAACGTATCAACTTGGTTCGGCTTGCTCATGTGTCCTACAAGCATGTCAACATAGAGAAGGAGCTCGAATTCTTACAAGACTTTGGCTTTACTGAAACTAAACGTGTGGGCGAAAGGATTTACTTCCGCGGATATGGCACAGAACCCTTCGTATATGTTGCGGAGCAGGCAACCAAGGATTCATTTGAAGGCGCAGCGTGGGTAGTAGAGTCGCGAACAGATCTAGATCTTGCGGTACGAATCCTCCCTGGTGCTTCAGAGGTATACGACCTGGTAGATGCGCCAGGCGGAGGACAATGCGTAACTTTCCATGATCCTGTTGACGGCTTCCCATTTCATTTGGTGCATGGTCAAGTGCCGGTAGAGCCCGACAATACCTTTGCTGAACTGCAATTCAACTTTGTAAGATCTGTTCATGATCTATTTGTAGCATGGAGAAAGCTAACCTTGGATTTACACAAAGCCTACAAACAAACATCGAGGTGTTGGCGAGTTCCAAAGATTAGAAAAAGGTAAATAGCATCGGAAAAGTAACATGGTAACTCAAATGTCTAACTTTGTTTGTGTCCTAGGTCCAACTAAAATCCACAAAATGGGCCATTTTGGGATGTGCGTAACAAATTTTCAAAAGGCATTCGAGTTTTACACTACAAAGTTCAATCTCAAACCAAGCGATGTAAGATTCTCCCTTCTAGAACCAACTTAGAGCCCTGCTTATCATGTTTTACCCTAGGTGGTTGAAAATGACGTTGGAACGGAAATCAGCGCCTTTCTTCATCTCGATCGTGGCGAAGAATATGTTGATCACCATAGCTTCTTCTTTTTTGAGGGTCCCAAGTCACACGTTCACCATTCCTCCTTCGAAGTTCATGACTTCGACACCCAGGTCTTGGGCCACGATTGGCTTCGCAAAAAGCAATATGAGAGCTGCTGGGGGGTTGGCAGACACGTTATGGGAAGTCAAATCTTCGATTATTGGTAAGATCTTCAGTCACCCTCATCGTAATCGGAGATTAACACATATACTCCTCGCAGGTTTGATACCTCACGGTTCATTTTGGAGCACTATGTAGACGGAGATGTGGTCAACTGTCGTACTCCGACCTCCAGGAGTAAAGCAGGCCCGGACAGCCTATATGTCTGGGGTATGTATCTCCCACTCTATGAATAATCATTCTTTAACTCCACTCAACTAACTCATACCTTGAAGGGCCTGATCTTCCACCGAATTTCTTAGAGTAGCTTGTTCTTTAGACATTCGAGGCAGAGTTGGACAAATATGCGAAAGAGGTATCAACTGCAAATATATACGCTTCATCATCTGACTTGGTTCTAACCAATAAAACATGCTTCACTCCTAATGATTATGAGTGAATCAGTAAGTGGGGTGCGGGAGGTCAATAACATGATACTCTGTCTTGAGTGAGCGACGATATTATTACAAATACAATAGATCCGTCAAAGCGAAAGAGCACAAGAGTATGATCGTTGAACTGCCTTTGATAGTATATTTAGCTCATGAGATCATACCTTGCTTTTGGGTATACAATTTGAAGGTGGATTTCAAAAGACCATCTTGTTAGCGATAGCCCCAATCTCTGATATATCAACCTCTACAACATCTCCGTCCTTCAAGAAACCTTTAGGTGACATGAACAATCCGACCCCACTAAGCGTGCCCGTCATAATAGCTGTTCCCGCTCTCAACGTAGTACCACGGCTCAAATGTACAATAAGCTGCTTCACCGTCCAGATCATATCACTCGTCGAAGTCTCCTGCCTAACCTCTCCATTGACCTTTGTGGTATAGCTCAGGTTCTGTGGGTCTGGGATTAAGCTGGGTGACACGATACAGGGCCCAATCGGTGCAAATTTGTCAAAAGGATTTAGCATAGCAGTATTGGCCTCCACTTGTATCAGGTAGTTGAAAGTTGCGTGCGGATACATCATTGCCGGTTGTGTAGCCTAGGATGCAGGAGAGAGCGTCGGCTTCAGAGATATCTTTGACATCTTTGCCGATGATGACAGTCAACTCGCCTTCGTAGTCGAGCATACCTTGAGCGTCTTTGGTGATAGGGACATGATCTAAGGGTCCAGCAATGCGTCGGGAGCTTTGCAAAACACCACAGGGTAGGGCGGGACGGTAAGCTGAAATTTGGTAGTAAGCAGTATATGGTTAGAATCTTTGGCGAATCAGCCTACGTTTGCTTCTATTGCGTGCTTTCTATAATCGGTTATTTACTCGATCCATATTGTTTCAAATTTTAATTACTCGAACTATATTGTTTTAATTTTTATTACTCGATCTATATACTTTTAAGTTTCTACTAGAAGTTTGCTCTATTATACTTAGAAATAGTACTAGTATAGTACTATAGTATTATCTAGAAATAGAGCTCTAGATATAATATTAAAAAGGATATTAATAAGAAGCTAGAAGAAGCTATATATATGCAAATATAAAAGTTAAAGCTATTTCTACTTTTGACCTACTTTTATTTAATTGACTTTACTAGCCTTATATTATTTAACTAGAGTATTATCTATATACTAATAGAGTTATATAAACCTTAGAAGTTATATAAAGTTATATAAAGTCATATCTAGTATTAGGATATATTATTATATAACCTATTATATGACTTAGTATAGGTTATTTAACTCTAGAATCAGGTCCTATATAGCTATAAGCTAGTATAAGAAGTTATTACTCTTATACTACTAATATTAATAGTAGTTATTCTATTTATATACCTTCTAATTATATTTTTATAAGGTATAAAAATAAAATAGTATAGATTAATAGAAATAGTATAGATCGAGTAATTAAAATTATAGGAAAACTATTAGTATCTTAGGTATCAGATAATTGATTACTTATTACTATATAGTAAGACTAATTTGGTATTCTAGTTGATATTACTTAGCATTTTAAGTAGAGGTTATAAGAGCGAAGAGGTTTTACACTCTTCGCTGACTAAGCTACGCGATGTCATGTGACTAGATCACATGACCTATAATACCTCTAATACCCTATATCCTAATACTAGCAACTTCTCTTTTATTATTAGTATTACTATATTAGGATTAGGATAACCTTATTATTATCTCTCTCTTATTATATAGTCCCTCATACCTACTATTACCTCTATAATATAGGCCTAAAATATATAAAAAATTTATTATAGTATATACTATAATAAAGTATAGTTTAAAAGAATATAAGGAAAATAGTAGGAAAGATATAGTTTAGAATATAGTTTAGAATATAGCTAAAGATTGATTTAGCTAATTAGAATATAAGAAAGGATCTTAGTAATTAATAAGAAACTAATAAGAGGTATACTCTTAGGTCGCTTAGAATCGTATATTAAAACGCTTATAAAAACGCTTATAAGAGAACGCTTAATATAGTTAGTATTATAGTTCTATTAATACTCCTAATCTATCTCTTTTTACCTAGCCTTCTACTTATATTATAAGTATATTTCTATTAATTAGAGTCTCTAATAATTAGTTTAGATTTATCTTTATTATTACATCTAATAGATTATCCTTACTATTAATCTATTAGATCTCATATAGCTCTTATTCTTTATATGACTCTTTTAGGCTTATAATATTAATTATAAGATACTTCTCCTTAGTAGTACTGTGGTAGGGAGATTTTGCGCTCTGTCTTTCACCCCCTGTCTTTCACTAAAGTGGGCCGGCCAGCCTGGCCGGATGAAGCCTAGTCAGATGACCTGACTGCAGTACAGCTATAAGTTCTTCTACGATCGCTAGATTAGCTAGCTATCGAATACACACTCTTTTGAATCGACCCTCTTCCTCACTATGTGATTCCCGCCCCTCTATTAGTCTTGTGTTTTGTGGTGTTGTTGCTTTCGCAAGTCACGTGCTATAGGGACGCACGCATCTCTCATCGACCCCTCGACAGTACTAAGCTTGACAAAGCATTTATAGAAGGAGTATAAGTCTATATAGATGACTATCTTAATTAGGGGTAGTCCTAATTCCTTTATAATATGCTTAAGCGTTATACTAATTACAATTCCTATATTAATACTAGTAACTATACTATAGATCTCTAATACGAGATTACTTCTTATGACTCTCTTATTCTTTATCAAGCTCTAATATATAATATTACCTCTAATAGTAAACTTGCTCTCTATCTTATTTATATCCTTATTTGCTAGTATAATAATATACCTTAACTAGGAACTTAAATCTTTATTATTTACTAGTAATCTATTAATAAAGATAAACAACCTAGCTATTAAAAGGTTTAAAGGGATATAGTATAAGCCTCTCTTAAGGTTTGCCTTCTACTACTTAAAGTGCTTATTAAATACTATTATCTTAATCTTATCTAGGTCTTAGTATTATACTATAACTAATAGATTAAATAATACTTCTAGCTAGTAGATTAACGCAATATACGCGCCTTAAGCGCGCTATTATATATAGGCCTACTTATAGTCGCTAGCCTTTATATTAATAGTCTTAAGCTTCTTCCTTTACTCCTTTTACTAGAGTAGAAGATTGCTTTCTTCCTATATTAAGATATAGCTATTAAAGATTAAAGAGGTACCTTCTACTAGCTTCTCTTTTAGCTTCGCCCTTAATTTAGCCTTTACTAGTTCCTTATCCTTAAGCTTAGCAAACTGCTTATTATAGAGGATAAGGGTATTATCTATCTATATTTTAATAATTCCTACTCTATAGCTATTCTTAGTAATAAGAAAGTAGAAGTTATAGGTTAAAGATCTTATTATAAGCTTCTCCTTATAATAATAATTATATATTATAAACTAATAAGTCCCTACTTCTATAATACTATAAAATAGCTTAATTACTATTATACTCATACTATTAAGGTATAGATATCTAAATTATAGTAGTAAGTATACTAAAATGCTTCTAATTAAGTCTAACTTAGATTAAGTATATGCCTAAGTAATATCTTATAACTATAGCAAAAATCCTAGTAGTATTAATAAAGGGGCAAGTACTACTAGTATATACTAGCTAATACGTTGAATTGTTAGCAATTGTATTAAAATAAACTCCTTCCTATAATTGCTATAGCTTACAATTATAAGTCTCAATTTCTTATATAGCTTATCTATAGCCTTCCTCTTAACTTTATTAACTATATAAGCCTTAAAGATGTATATATAACTATATACTTTAAGGTTATAGATAATAAAGTAGAAGACTCCTTATCTTAATAAACTATTAAATTCTACTATTTATAAAGCTTTAAATAGCTTTCTAGGTATAGTAATATACTTCTACTACCTTAATTTAATAGCTAGCTTAAGGTCTCCTTTCTTCTTTACTATTATAAAGGTCTATATAATCTTAATACTACTCTCTTATATTATAACGTATATAACTTCTATATCTAAATTAAGGATTAGGTAGCGCTTATTCTTTAATCCTCTTAGGCATCTATAGCCTTACTTTTATACTAGTACCTTATAATGATATTAATATACTAGAAAAGGCTCTCTAGCCTTATTATTAGACTCTACTGCTAGCGCGTTTTCTAGCGCTAGTATAGCGTCGTTAGCGTCTGCAGGTAGTAGCTTTAGTACTTGCTTAATATCTAGATTGATTTCTTCTTATACTACTTATTAGAATTCTAAATTAGTAGGAAGTCAATTTTATTACTATACTTATTTATATACTATTCTTTAATAATAGTAGTATAGAATTATATTAGACTGCTAGGGAGTGTAATAATATATATTTCTCTATCTATAAAGATTAGCTTAAATAGTCCTATCTAGCCTTTATTTTTATAGAAGACATAGATATCTAATTAGAAAGAAAGAGAAAGAATTATAAAAGTATTTAAGCTATTCCTTATTATAAAGGCATTACTAACTTGCTATATAGTATGTAGTTAATATATTTTACTTATAACCTTCTAAATTGCTTTAGCTTATATAGTAATATTTAGTAATAGTAGTAAGTTATCTACTATTTATAGGTAGGCCCTAAAAACGAGTAGAATAGGCACTAGGCTATCTAGGCCTACTAAGTCGTTCATAGCCTTTATAGCTATTTAGAAAATATTATCTTAATATAATATCTTCTACAATTTGCTATAAAGTATTATAAAAGCTTATTAGAAAGGTATATAGTATCTTTCTACCTTCCTAATCAAGTTGTAAGCCTTAATAAGGATCTCCTTAACCTAAATTCTTATAGATCTAGTATACTATCTAAATTGCATAGCTATAAAATTAGTGCCTATATTATAAACTACTATATCTAGTAGTCCTTAATATAAATCGATCTAGTATAGCTTTAGTATATCTTATATATATCTAGTAGATATATTATTTAGGAATCTTATAGCCTAAAAGCTTATAGCTAAATCGACTACCTATAATATAAGCTTTATATTAATCTAAAGTACGTTTATAATAATCTTAAAATTAAAGTTATAATCATCTTAAAGTAAGAACTTAAATCTACTAGATGCCTTCTAGTTCTTCTAGTATTAGTAATAGTATTCTATTAGCTTCTAAATAGCCTTAGTATCTAGGTTATAGCTAGCTTGCTTTAAAATCTTAGAGAGTCTCTAAATTAATAGGTATCTAAAACGGTAGTAGAATTGATAAAGCTTGCTATTAGTTAGATAATAGTAGGCAACTATCTATTCTAATTAGTCTAAAAGTATCTAGAGATGTCCCTATTTTTATATAACTAGGACTCTTAAATTGTCTTAAATTAAGACGTTTTCAAGATTGTCTAGCCTAACCTTTAGCTTATCCATATTACTAATATAGAGTAAGAATAGAATATTTATTAGTAATATATAAAAGGTAATTAGTTTAAATAGAATTAGGATGTAGACTATACCTTTTAATATAGCTATACCTTTACTAAACTTAATAGTATATTTTCTTATTAAGTTATTATTTATTTTAAGATCTAGGAATAGCTTTATTAGTATAATACATTAGCCTTTACCTACTATAGAGACTCTTACTATACTACTATCAGGCATAATCTTATAGAAATATTCTAATAAGTAGTAGTCCTTAAATGTGAATACTATTAATCTAAAGTAAGGTAATTCTAGAAGTAATTTTAGAAGTATCTTATTAAGCGAAACGCCTACTTTTAGAAGTAATTTGCTAAGCGAAACGCCTATATTTAGTAGAACGCTTACTTCTAGCAAAAAGCTTATTTCTAGTAAAACGCTTACTTCTAGTAAAACGCTAATTAGTAAAACGCTTACCTTTAGTAGTTTGCTAAGCGAATCGCCTTTTATAAAAATAGGCGATTTAGGAAATTGAGGCGATTTAGATAGTAATTTAGATAATAATTTCGATATAGAATTGCAATATAAGACTATCTTATATTACTTTCCTTCTTTAATAAAAATATTACTTCTTATAAAAGTATATAAGGTTGATTGATCTATAAGAATTACTATAGTACTTAAACTATTAATACTACTATATTCTATAAGAAATTAGTTACTATAGACCTCTTCTTTATTATTATCATTATTACTATCATCTTTATTTCCTATATAGGCTTTATAGAGTCGTTCTCTTATATTATTATTATTAGACTAGAAGCTATTAATATCCTTAGCCTCTACTAGAAAGCTATTATATTTTATATATAAAGTATTAAGGTTATTTAACTTTTTCTTAAACTTTACAAATACTATATTTCTCTCGTCCTTCAAGTACTTTATAGACTAGCAGCCTTCTTTATAATATATATAGTACTTCTTTTATAATAATAATATTTATAAGCCTTGATTACTACTTTAAAAGTTAGAGTAACCTTGATAGCTATTATTACTTCTTAGAAGACTATAGAAAGCACCTCTACTAGTATTAAAGGTCTAATCTATATAGAATTAATTAGATTTAGTCTTGTTTTTAAAGATAAATTAGCGCTACTATCTATTCTTTATTACTTGCTTTCCTAATCTTCTCTTCTTTAATCGCACTATAATTACTAATTGCAATTAAGCATAAATACTATAATAGGTATCTATAAGGATAAAGATATATATCTTGCATTTCTTAATATTATTATAGGTAGTAATAACTTAATCTTAAAGGGTATTTTCGCTCTAATAGTTAAGAGCTAGATATGCTTAGATCTTTGCTAATCAATTAAAGAATATCTATAGACACTCTAGTATGTCTTTATTATTACTAGCTAGCTTCTATATAATACTTAGAAGTAATATATTATACCATTCTACTATATATTACTAGCGATTCTCTAGTATCTCAAATTCCTCTTATATATACTCTATGAAGAAGTAAAAGTTTAACTACTTTCTAGTAAAAGTATTATAGTAGAATTCTAATATATTATCTTTTAGCATAGTTAAGAAAGTATAGTAATATAGATAAGAAGGCAAATTTATATTAGTATAGTTTTTAAAGAAGATCTTAATCTTAAGGCTAAGCATATTATATACTCTATTATTATACTTCTACTTCTTATTATAGTATAGCTTTAATAAGTTAATTATCTGCTTTATAATAATCTTATCATTTAGTACTAGAGGTATTATGCTTCTATATTCTAAGTCTTCTTACTAGGAGGCAGGAAGAATTAATAGTATGCCCTATTTAAGGTTATTATAATTGCTACTATTTCTAGTATTACTAGCATTCTTATGATTCTTATAATTGCTATTACTCTTCAATTTACTATAATTTAGAGACTTATAGCGCTCTAGGGAATAGAAAGCATATTAAGCTTAATCTTATCTAAATACTATAGCTAGATTCTTTTTATACTAGACTATTCTAAATTGCAAGTTAATAAGATAAGATATCTTTACTTTATACCCTATTTTACTAGTAAATAATACTTTAAGTCTTACTACCTCTTTAAGGTTCTTGCTTCTTAGATTATTAATCTTTTATTAAAGAGAAAGGTTATCTCTATATACCTTTCTAACTTGATTAATAATAATAGGTATTATATTAGACCTCTAAGGATTAGGCTTATTAAGCTTCTCTATATTATTAGGCTTATTAGGTCTCTTGTCCCTTTTAGGGATATCTTTCTATTAAGTATATAAGCGTCCTTAGACTTATTCTTAGACTACTATTAGAATGCCTAATCTATATAGAAGTTTCTTTATAGTTAGAGGTTTTAGTAATATCTATTAGAAAGGTTAATATAATAAGAGAGATATAGAAGTAAAGTTTTTTTTATACTTTAGGTTTATATAAGAGTAGAAGTATATGCTATATTATAGCTATATTATTATATCTTCCTTAGTCTATTAATATCTCCTCTCTTTTATTAAGACGTCTACTAGAGCATCTTATATGTCTCCTTTCTTACTTATAAAGACCTTATTCTTCTATAGGTTACTTTATAAAGTTAAGACGTTATTCTTATTATAATTAATAAATGTTTCTACCTTCTATCTCTTAAAATAGGTTTAAAAGAATTCCTATAATACCTTATCTTTCTATTATTTTATTAAGTAGAGGCATATATAGTAGATAAGGAAGCTATTTAGTATAGTATACTTAATATTATTAATATTAGAAATGTCTATTAGTTATTCTTATATCTTCTCATCTACCTTATAAGCGTATTTTAGTAGAATTAGGATTATAATAGGTTAGCCTTAGCAAGGTTTTCTTTAGAATAGCTAAGCTTCTAGACTTAGTATTAAAGCTTATGAATAAATAAAAGGCATACTTCTAGGGCTTAGGGCTCTACCTTCTCTACTATTATTAGTACTATTATTATTACTTAATTTGACTATTATTTTCTTTAGGTATTTTAGACCTAAAGGAGGTAAATTTAGAGTAGAAAATTTAAAGGTTTTTAGAAGAGAAGTAGAAGCTTATATAGCTTTAAAAGTATATTACTTCCTAATAAAATGTTCCTTTATTATAGTTAGTTAGTCTAGGAATAGCTACTTTATCATTTTAGTTAGTTAGTCTAAGAGCTTATAAAGTAAGTTATTCTATATAATAGATATAGCTCTATTAACTAGTTAGTTAGTATATAAGAGCTCTTAAACCTCTAGATAATAATATCTATAGACTTCTCTATGCTTAATTAGTTAAGGCTAGGAGAGTATATAGATATTATTATTGCGATTCTTTAGCATAAGAAATAAGCGCATTATTTTAGTTAGTTAGCCTAGTACTATTTTCTATCTCTTCTAGTTAAAACCTTACTACTTTATAGCTATCTCCTATGAGATAAACTACTAATTAGTATTAGTATCTTAGGTATTAGATAATTAATCACTTGTTACTATATAGTAAGACTAATTTAGTATTCTAGTTAATATTACTTAGCATTTTAAGTAGAGGTTATGGGAGTGAAGAGGTTTTGCACTCTTCGCTGACTAAGCTACGCGATGTCATGTGACTAGATCACATGACCTACAATACCTCCAATACCCTATATCCCGACAAAAACAGTATGGATCGAGTAATAAAAATTAAAACAATATGGTTCGAGTAATTAAAATTTGAAACAATATAGATCGAGTAAATAACCGTATAATCATTGAGTCCAATACAAATGACATGATGTGCTTTTTCCAGTGGCGACAAAAGCTTCACAACTGTCAGTGTTCTTATTTGGGTCATCCCAATACAGATAGTCCATGCTTACCTTCTTCACTCTTGTTGTCTTCCCCGTCTTCTTGAAAGTTGTACATATGCTTCCTTCCACAATCTCAACCTCAGATCCTTCAATGTCCATTACCGGCGTCACCTTTTCCATGTTCCCATACTGCGTTTTGCCAGCCTCGTCCACAAATCGGATAAGTCGCTCAAAAGACATTGTGTTGGAAAGAATGAGAGCCCAGAGGTCACTTGCTGCTCAATGACGTTTTGACTACACAGAAGGCAAAGAGGTAAGAACGCTGCTTCAATGTACCGAACTGACAATGTGTAAGGCATGATGATTTCCATCTAAAATTCATCTGACTTGGATCTAGTCAGGCTGAGATACAGCCCCAACCGAAAATAGTCCGTTTTCGGGCGAATCTTTTGTCAGCCTTGCATATGGACGATCTTAAATTTGCCTGGTGCCTTACCCAGGGAATGGGTGGCCTATTAGGTTCGACTCGAATGCCTGTAAAGGCCGAAACGTTAAAGGCTTGTGGGGTCAGGGTCTACAGATCCTCGGTGGGACTACGGTCTAGCCCGTTTCGTCGCTTTCATATCTAATCTTCTAAGGTACAATGATCACAAGTATCCCAATTGATGCGGTGTATAATTCAATACTATAATTGAGTTTTACTTCGCACTAGTGTGGAGGTTTCAAATCTAGAATACCATCATTGCCACCAAGAACAAAAGATTTGCCAAATATCAGGTTGTCATAGCCCACCATGACGGATATCGGAAGGTCCATAAAGTTCAACTCATCTCCTGTAAGAGGATGAAATTAGTGTCGTGGTCCCCAATAAATCCAAGAAGCGGCGAGACCTACCGGCCATTGCTTTTACATATTCCTCACTCTGAAAGAATTTCTCGCCATCTTCATATGACCTCACCCAGATCTCGCTGCATCCGTCGAAGTCTAGCATCTGCATGTTTCCAAATTTCTGGAGCTTCTCTTTGAGCTCGGGGGTTTGGTGGGTTTGGGTGTATCGAGTTACATATTGAGCAAAAGGTGCTGCGCTGGTGGCCAGATCTGCGTGGACCTTTTCAATCACGGCGTCAGCCCCATATGAAAGGTGTCCGAAGGGTCTCAGCAGTTTAGTGGAGAAATTCACAAATTAAATTAGGATAAGTCAATACGTACTGTTTGCCAATGCTCATGGAATTCTTGGTGTGTTATATCCGCGCGTTTGCGAAAGTAGAAGGACATTTTAAGGTACGGCTGATAGTTTGGCGTTGCTTCTCTGTCAAGCTGAGGGAAAGTGAATTCATGCTCGACAAGGTTGGTGATCTTGTTGGCCATTTTGAATAAGTAGTTGTCTTCTAGTATGACCTTGCACAGATTTGAACATGAAGTTCTATAAGAAAAGCACAATGTGGTCTATCGCGTACAAGCTCAGGCTGCAACCTCCACCTCGGTGGGAAAGCATTATGACGTGCGCACAGATTGGCGGCTGTCTACCGCCCCTTGATGAACTCGCCAGAACAGCAGCCCGGCGGGAACTAGGTACTTGAAGGTTGAGGGGATGTGCTACAAATGCGCCGTGATAAGAGTTGTTAGATCGACCGATTGTAGCGATAGGGGTCCGGAGGGGTCGTGCTTGGAGCGGGGTCATGAGGATTCGGGTTTGGAGAAAAGTGATCTCCAGTATAGCTTTACTGTACACGGGCTTCGGAAGATTCACTAGCTATCCTCGTCTTCATGTTCATGCCTTGTTTTTAACAATCACTTTTTTCCGATTTATCTCGAGCTACTGTCACCAGTTGTCACGTTATTTGGTCAGATTTGATTTCTATATATAACATAGTCCTCCTCAAAGAACAGCAATTATACTCGCAGCCATTTTACCAAGTCTAGAATGACCTTAGAACTACCTGGGTAAGCACCATCCCAATCCCTCATCAATCTTGAAGGAAACCTTCTAATTGCAATTCCTTCGAGATAGAGTCGCGTTTGTAACAGGAGCCGGTGGAAGCATTGGATGCGCCTGCGTCATACAATTTGCCCGAGATGGGGTTACAAAGATCGCAGGCTTAGACATATCTGCAAAGGGCCTTGCAGCTACAGATTCTAAGCTCCAAAGACAGTTTCCAAAAGTGGAATTCTTAACGCTCATTGCAGACCTCTCAAATGAAGATCAGGTAGAAAATGCAATCCAGAAAATCGTTACCGAGTTTGGCCGGCTCGATTATGCCGTAAATAATGCTGCTATTGCATCTCCTTTCAAGGTAACTCATGAGTCAACTACTGCAGATTTCGATAAAGTATTAGGCATCAATCTTAGAGGGACATGGTTCTGCGAGCGGGCTGAGCTACGCCAGATGCTAAAGCAGGAACCTTTACAGAGCCCTGGGTCAATGTAAGTCGCAGCAAGTCGTTACTAACTATATTGCAATTGCTCAGTTCACAAATTAGTCTTGGAAGAGTCAGCTCTCGTGGCTCAATCGTCATGGTAGACTCACTTCTTGGGGTTAGAGCCATGCCTGAAGATGGGCTTTATACGATATCAAAGCACGGTAATTCAGCATCTATACTCGACCTACACCAAAAGCGAAGAAGGCAATTAATTAACATCTTCATAGCTATTCTCGGTTTGGTCAGGACGGATGCCATAGATTATGCCCAGAAAGGGATTCGTATTAATGCTGTCTGTCCTGGGTAAGAATAACGACATGCAGAAGGGATACGAGGCTAACCACAAGCCTAGATTCGTGGACACACCACTGGTCACTCCTGCGATTAGAGAATTGGTATGTGACACAATTCTTTCTGGTCCACTCTACATGTTTGGATTATTCATGATGGGCACCACTATGGCGAGTTGAGCGTACTAACTTCGGATTGTAGTTGGATCCAAGCATTAGCAAAACGCCGATGGGTCGTCTGGCACACCCACAGGAAATCGCTGATGCGGTGGTGTTCCTGGCAAGCGATCGTGCAAGCTATATTACCGGGACTACAATGATGGTAAGCTCGAAACAAAGCGCGCGGCTGTTTGACTCCTGTTTCTATAATTGCTGACTAGCATTAGGTGGATGGAGGTTTTAGCGCACAGTGATTCGATACTCTCTTTGAGGCCGCTCAAGCTGGGGCTGAAATATATGGTTGTTGGTGTTGAGGATCTATTGAGCATACCATCAATACGCTGTGCTATTTGACGCGCATAACCAATTATCATCATTTTGAAATCTTGACCGCCATTTGATTTCGTTGTGATCTTCTTATATGTAAATTCACCAGGCAATGTTACATGTACTGCTGCCTGATTCCGCTGCTCCTAGGTTACCATTGTGATAACCAGAAAGAATATGTATTGATTGCTAATCAAAAGTTCGATTCGTCGAGGAGACATTCTCAATGAAAGATGGTGGTACTACTAAACAAAGGCCAAGAAAACAACTCGTTACGGAATCTTTACACGATGGACGCAAAACACACCTATGATGACGGCAGGAGAGAATTAGTACCTTGTGGAGCCCCAAAACTCCAAGGAGAAAATTACCCCTGTAATCACGAGTAAACATGTCTGATGCGATGGCAACAAGAGTACAGACAATGCTTGTTTGACTCTCATGACATTACATGAGGTGTATTTGTGACATGTCTATGGTCTTGTACGGCACATTCTCGTCCTCAATCACAACATCAACCCCGCCGTCATTCCACCATCTACAGCTATGTTCTGCCCTGTAACCCACTGTGCGTCATCCGTACACAGAAAAACCACGACTTTGGCAACGTCTTCCGGCTCACCCAGCCTGGGCCACGGCGTGCTTTTCCTCATCTCAGTAATGATCGACGGGTCTTTGAAGTTCGTACTCGATTGGGAAGTGCGAACCACACCCGGGCTGACAGCGTTGATGTTTATGTAGTCTTTGGCGTGATCCAACGCCACGTTTTTGGTGAGCATAGTGACAGCTGCCTTGGTAGCTGCATATGTTGCCTCGCGCCGGATTGCAACAATGCCAGCTGCTGACGATGTGTTGACGATACGGCCCCTGGATCCTGACTTTGCGTCGATGGCCTGTTTAAGAAATTGCTTGATGGCCTCCCTCATGGCGGTGGCGCAGCCCTTGCCATTTATACTCATCATGGCATCCCATTGTTCGTCGGTCTCCTCCACAAAATCGCGGAGCGGCTGCCACAAACCGGCATTGTTACAAAGGATATCAATTTTACCAAATGTCTAAACACAACATTAGACATGGCTTGAACCGTTCTGGAATGTAGTTAGGATATTACCTTCACCGTGAAGGCGATCAGAGCGAAGATCTCTTTGGTCACGCCCATGTCGCATTTGGTATATGCCGACTTGCCCCCATTATTTGCGATTACTTCATGAGTAGGAATGTGTCTGTCCTCCTCGAAGCCGTGTTGGGCAGCCTCGGGTTTGAGGTCTGAGCAGACGACATATGCTCCCTCTCGAGCCAGCGCCAACGCGATGCCCCGGCCCATACCAGAGGAAGCTCCGGTGACAATAGCAACACGCTGGTGCAGACGGCCAGAGCCATCAAGTTTGTAATCTAGTGACATTGCTGGATCAGCTTTTTTGCGTACGGGGCTGTTTGAATTGCTTTTGACTTGGGTGATTATTGGCAGTGTTAAGCGCGGATAGGACGAGTTGAAATATTTGATATTAGATTTACCGGAGTACATAAGTCTATAAAAAGTATTCTGAAAGATCCTTACCTAAGAAGTCTAGTTCACGGATTGACTAGAATAATCGTCGAAGGTTTCGGGGGGTTTAACTCTTCCACGGACGGTATTTAATTATGTTCTCGGTCACCACAGACATTAACTTCCCCTCGTTTGTAATCGCGAAATTTTAGCGACTGATAGCACCTAAATCGCTAAGCTTATAGACCCGTTCGCTAGGTACCCCTCCCCCTCGTACAGTACCAGGGAAAGAAAATTCGGGAGGGATCATGCTGAATTATAACTGGTAATGTTATTGTACCGTATTCCTCACAATCTGGAGAGCTTCACAAAGCGTTTAGTAAATACAAGTTTTCCTTGATACAAAGGATTGGCCGAACATATTTAACGTTTCTCCATGATGTCGGTGCTACAGATCATCTCCATACCTCACCGGCCAGTGCACACAGACAAGGAGATAAACGATGACCTAAGCCCAGCATTGCAGATCATATTCAGGTACCACACCCATTACCCAGGGCAATTGAAAAGTCCTTTCATTTGAGTTGACTGACGTTGTAGATAGGACTGATGGCTTACAAGCAGTCTGGCGAGGGAAGAAGTACGAAGACCGTTTCACGCAGGTATACCTGCTTCTGTGGCAAGACCTCGCCTCAAGTCACGCCTTCATTCTCAGTTCAGCCTATTGCCAGTTCAACGAAGCTATTCAGCCTGCCCTCAATGGAAGACACATATCATGGGCTCAGCATGGACTGATCGGACAAAGCGACCTCAGCGATATCAGCCATCTGAAGTCAATCCTTCATGCGCCCGTCATAGAGGTTGCATTGACTAAGGTGGTAGAGGGCCACGTTGCAGCTTACTATGAAGCATTCCGATCAGTTGTTGGGCCTATTCTTGACAAGGACCCGGGCTGTGATGGATGGTGGATTTCCCCGCAACTCGAAAATCCTCAGCACCAAATACTTCTGATTAATTGGAAATCGGTTGACGTAAGCATCTCGTTATTTTGATTTTGGTTTCTTGTCTTATCAGGTTGGAATCGCGACTGATTCTGGAATTCCAGGCTCACCATGAAGACTATGAGAAAGCTCCTGAATTTCAGATGTGTATCGATGCTCTGAGGGACCACTACGGAGAGTTTGTCGTACCGACGCATATCGTAGGGTTAACATTAGTGTTTGGAAGTCCTTGAATGCCGTAACGAACAGAATGCGACAACCACAGGTTTACACTGAGTAGTGGCGCGTGAGGAGTACTTTACCTCGAAAATGTGTAGGAGAGACAACGTTGTTGGACTAACACGTCCGGACCTGAGAATCAAGCATAAGAAGGGGGAAAACACATAGAATTATTCAAAGCAAGATAGCCATTGCTCTAACACAGCATTTAATCCTAGGGCGATCAATTTTTGATTTCAGTGAACTATCTACTGCTCTTCCGGGGTTGGGAATGTTTGATCCCTTAGCTCTTCAGAATTAATTCAATAAGACATGACTCCAAATAAGGAGAGACCTTGATATTGCCAGAATCCGTATTAGGTATCAGTTGTACCCCGATCCTGGGTTCGTACTGCCATCCGAATGCAGCCCTAGCTCCTTACCAACGCTACCTGAGAGCCAAAGCCGGGGGCTGTCAGCCCCGACCCCGTAACGTGCACCACTCAGTCTCCGCCCTTTTACCAGCATATTAGTGCAACCCTACTGCTTACCTAGTAGCAAGCCCCCGGGCCTATAACTTATCCCACCGAGACTCCTCCAACCAGTGTGAATTCGCCCAATCTAAGTGCTGGCTGACCCGAGCAGTTCGGGGACGATCGACCTCACCTCGGCATGGATATGCAGCTAGAAAGCAGACGAACCATGCGATACCAGAAAAATGTCCAGGGGTCAATAAGCCAGGAAGTTCGCTGGACGTGCCTTGTCTTCTAGCTCCAGCTCCAATTCCAAATCGACCGAACCACACACGCAAAGCAAGCAAGGCACTAAGTAAGTTTCCTGAATGCACGCCTACGAGGTGAGCGCAGCCCATCTCGGCGGTTTCGCTCAAATAGACTCCATGAAAAGTCGTGCGGGGGACCCCACGACCTTCGCTGCAACTTGATTCTTGTGATGGATATGCAACGGCATCAATCTGGCCAGATGGCTGAAGAGAGGCTTGAGGAGCAATCGTGACCTTGGTCGTCTGACGGGAATATCTACCACCTACGCATTTGTATATCGTAGACGCGCGAGGCGGGACCAGAGAGAGGGAGAGAGGAAGTCAGAGGAAAAAATAAAGTCTGATAATAAATGTCTAGGGGGTACACACGCCAAGAGGTGGCAGCGCACAAGTCGCGGAAGGACATCTACATCGTGCTGAGAAGCAAAGTCTACAATGTCACGAAATTCATAGAGATTCACCCGTAAGTCACGCGTCTTCAGTTTTTTCTTCGGAGGGGAAAGAAGGTAGGAGATGTGGGTTAGATGGAATTGAAATTGAGATCTACGAGTAATGTACTCTGCCTTGACAGTGGTGGCGAGGAAGCCATCCTCCAGCACGCGGGGCAGGATGTAACCGAGGCGTTCGACGAGGTTGGGCACAGCGAAGATGCACATAAGCAACTCGGCGAGATGATCATTGGAGTCGTAGCTAAGGAGGTGTGCTGAATTTCCCATTCTTTATTTACATCCCGCCGACCCTTTTTGTTGTATTCAGAATCCTTTCTACGGATTGAAAATTGCTAGTCTCTGGCTAATGGATAAATGCTCAATCTGTAGTCTACTCCCGCCTCCAAGAATTTGAACTCTGCAGATGTCGGCGTCGAGAGCCGCAGCTCGAATCGAACGTTTCTATCCATCTTGGTTGCTGTAGCGAGTGGTGTGGTCGGATATGGCATGTGGGTTGTTTCGAGCCGCTGAGGTAGTAGATGGTGTCGACTTTGCACCGGAAAATAGAACTGGAGGGAGACCAAGCGGGAAAGCCCTTTCAACTGCAACCGGGGTCATCTCTCCACCTTCTTACCGGGCGTTCATGGGAAACCAGAATTCAGTTATCTTTGCATTGTACGATCTTACATTAGGGCAGATAGGACCTGAAGACCTCCTGCTTAAAAACTCCCGCAACGAATGAGAGATTGCCCTATACATATTGCTTCCAAACACCCCCTCTGACAGCGTAGCCAGGCGTGTCTCCCTAGATTTCCGCATAATCGTAATTCGTAAAGTGGTGACTAAAATCCTGCTGTTCCAGCGCATAGTTCAAATCCAAGCCAAGATCAGACCATAGTGCCCCGGTGCCCATGCACGGTACATCAATGACTTGACCCGGACGTTCTGCAGCAACGTGGCCATCCATGTTGAACGCGTCCATGGATTTTGGAGATGGCTGCCATCTGCCTGCTGCTGCTTCCACCGATCTTGGGTAGCGGCATTTCACCTCGCTGTGACTGCTAGACCTATATTGGTTCTGGGGGGTACCGGCTGCGCCATCTTCCCCTGTCCGAGCTGCAATGTCTGCTGCGTAAGGTTTTGTCATCTGATAAACTACTGAAGCAGCAGCTGCGTCCTTGTTTCCACGATTCTTGAATTTGTTAAGCTTTTCCTCCATGGACTGCAAATTTTCTTCGAGTGCTTTGGGTAGGTTCCAAAACGACGTGTATTCTTCCAGGCTCATTCTTAGTACTTCAAATTTGGAGCGAATGACTTCTTGGTTGTGGTCTGACGGTGCGAGCACTTTCCATGCCAAGTGAATGGCAGCGCCGTACCATATGGTGCTTGCGAGGAAAGGGTTCACATAGCGGATGTGATCCTCACTACTTACGCTGACCACTGCAAGAATGTCATCGGAAGCATCCATGTATTGCTGGAGGCCCTTTCTTGTAGGTCCCAGCTGCAAGCTGACCGCAACAGGGACTGGACCGGTAGGATTCGCCCTGTCTTCGTTGCCCGAGCCAGGCAGGCGTAGATCTTGTATTGCGCCTCCATATGCATCGTGGTGATGGATCATGATGCGCGTGAGTTGGTTCAAGATGTGAAGGCTGTATTTTGCGCTGTGCAAGCGCCTGACTGCGGCTATTTCATTGGGGTCTCGAGACGTGAAGCTTAGGAACTCGTCTCGATACCGTAATGCCTTGGGCAATGCCAAGGTGAAGCACTTGAGCGCATTTGCCAGTATGAGTAAGCTGTCGGCAACATCTCTCATGGCAGTTTTCAATGACCCTTTCGACGGGCCATGTCTCCCGTTTCCGGGTTTGGCGCTTCTGTACTTGGACGTTATATGGCCATCATACATAAACGAGTCCAGAACCAAAAACCAGGCCTTTTCACTCTCGTTGCCGGACTCCCGAAGAGCATTGACCCTATCCATTGGGTTTTGCTCCAGAAAGCAGCTCTCAAAGATCTTTGCCTCAAACCAGTGTTCATCAGGAGCCGGAAGTCGTGTTTCGATATCGCATCGATCGATCCCTGAAGGGCACCGCTTGATAGTGCTAGCAAACACGTCCATTTCCCATATCGCCCACCAAGCTCGCCGACGTTCCTCTACCGCGCACCAAGCCCCAACATCAATAGTTTCCGTATAGCCGTCAAGGTCAAGCTGGTGGAGCTTCAGCTCGTACGCTATTCGAATGCACAACCCTAGTCGTCTCCATGCGGCACCTTGAACACCTGCAATGAGCTGCTGAAACGTAAGAAGTATAAGTGCTTGTAGCAGGGCCAGTGATGGAGGTTTTTCCGAGTACTCCAATAGTTCTTCATCTACGAATTTCTGGGCTGAGGTCTGAAAATGATTCGGTGTATGATACAAAGCTTTTCCGTCGACAGTTGGATCCTTGGAGTCATAAGCTTGCCCAGAAAACGACTTGAACCTCGAAGAGAAGGCGAACATTGACGCTAGAAGAGCTGCCAGCTCTCTGGATGATGTTGTGCTTCGGATTTTGGACTTGAACGAGGGCTCGTGAAAGATAGAGAAAGCGGTCATATTGTTGAAGTAAAGCTTGATACTGAAAATGTCTAACCTCAGCAAATGACGAACGGCAGCATGGCAGTAATCGTTATCGGAGAATAGAAACAGCATGAGAAGAAGGATGATGTTTAAGAAGCTTACTATATTTGCATCTCTTCAGCAGAAATGCCCAGCAGAGAGCACGCATGTGTGACTACGTACGGCATACCAGCAGAAGAAAGATCGGTACTACTCATGTCGAGCGACTCCTCTTCAGATGTAGTGATCGATGCGATCTCGTGCGAAGGATGCACTATATACGCCAATGTATGAACATCGAGTGGTGTTGTCGCTGGGGTAGGTGGGTAATCCTCAGCGCCCACCGGAGGGCACCAAGTGGACTTGTCTACATGACCAGCCGTGCTCGACTTCGCGTGGTATCTGCCTTGTTTACTGCAGGCTGAGATGTTTCTCTTCCCGCAATCCCGAACTGCCTCGCATCTGGGGTGCTTGGTCTTCCTCCTGCAATACTCTCACCTTCTCTTCTGGACTGCGTGATCTGGCTCGTTTCCGACGACTACCTCTGGTCGATCCTTGTATTATCTGGTCAGCATCTGCCTGCGACACGGTCATGAAATAAAGACTGGTTTACCTAATTTCGGTCCAGGCCGGCCAGTTTCAACAGGATATTCACAAGGCTGTCGTGACCTACTGCATATCGTGCAGAATGGCAGGGTGCGGTCGCTGGAAGACTGGTGTGAATAATCTGGACAGCTGAAGGCTGTGGCATAGCCCATGTGATATTCTTACCATTTGACTTTTCGTCTGGGAAAATTCGTCAGAAGAGGTATCTTTCATCCATCAAGGTAGTAGTGACAAGATGGCAGCGCAGCTTTAGGGTGAGATAAACTAACCTTTTGCAAAATATACAAGCAAAGTCGGAGCGGGGGCATTCGACCGGCGGAGCAATGTTTAATGCCAGATCCATTGTGATTCTCGTTAATTACAATATAGATTTACCATATACATAATCAGATCAAGCCATGAACAGAATGTCAGAGCACGGAAAAAACAAAGATGGGTGACAGGGCAGCAAATGCAATGTGGCAGGTCTTGCTGGTTAAGACTCCAGGTCGGAATGGAGAAGCCATTATTGGGGGATGGGCTTTTGGAAAGAGAGCCCCAT
>QGMI01000088.1:0-69227 GCA_007821535.1 Lachnellula occidentalis | reverse complement strand
AAACCATCCCCTCTATCCTTCCCCAATCAAACCACTCACCCACTAACCCCCCTCCCCCTCACAGCAACATAACCTGGCACCCATCCCTAACCCGCAGCGAGCGCTCCTCCCTACGCTCCCAAACCGGCCTAACCCTCTGGTTCACCGGCCTCAGCGCATCAGGAAAATCCACCATCGCCACGGCGCTCGAGCAGCACCTGCTACATCTGGGCCTGAGCGCGTATCGGTTGGATGGCGATAATGTGCGTTTTGGGCTGAATCGGGATCTGGGGTTTAGTGAGAAGGATCGGAATGAGAATATTAGGCGGATTGGTGAGGTATGTTTGGTTTCTTTGCGGATGGTTTGGAGGATGGGAAGGGAAGGGGAGGAGAGGGAGAGGGAGAGGGAGAGGGAGAGAGGGGGAGGAGAGGAAGAGAGGGAGAGGAGAGGGAAAGGAGGGCATGCTGATGGGATGTACTCGATAGGTAGCGAAACTCTTCGCAGACGCATCGACGATTGCGCTCACGTCTTTCATCTCGCCGTATATATCCGACCGGAAGATCGCGCGGGATTTACACGCAGATGTCGGAACGAGCAAAGGTTTGTTCTCTCCCTTCTTCTTTTCTCCCTTCCTCATTTCTCCCTTCCTCTTCCCCCCTTCTCCTCTTAACTCATTCGTAAACCTCCCGACTGACAAAAACACATGTAGATGAACCCATACCTTTCATCGAAGTATTCGTCGACATCCCAGTTGAAGAAGCCGAGAAGAGGGATCCCAAGGGCTTGTACAAGAAGGCGAGAGCAGGCGAGATCCCCAATTTCACGGGTATTAGTGCGCCATACGAGGCGCCTGTAAATGCCGAGATCACGGTGCATACGGATAAGAGTTCGGTGGAGGAGTGCGTGCAGCAGATTATGAAGTACCTGGTTGAGAAGAAGCTGCTTCCAGAAGGCATCAAGGCGTGATAGAGAGATATGAATGAGAATGAGAATTCATGACAACGGATATGCTTTTTGATCGTAAAAGTGGAATGAATGAATACTCATAACTTGTAATTTCATACAATGCTTGCTGCCACCAATGCGCCAATCCGGGGATTTGTTCCGTCCATGATACCTATATAATCTCAAAGTCGTAATACACATAAGCACTGTACTCGTTACCTTCACCGCCGCCTACGCCTGCTGCTGCCATTTCAGAGGATAGGGCCGAGTCATCCTTGGTTACTCGTCCCTTCTTATCTCGTCCAAATGCGTTTCCTCCTAGGTATGAATAGCTTGAATCGAGGGCTGCCTTTGCATTCTTCACCTGCTTTGGGGTTGTCTGCCAGATTGTTAGTACAGAACCATTCCAATTGAAAGCCAGCATACCTTGATCAAACCGCATATGTAATCCAGAGGCAAACCATAACGCAAGACCGTCTCCACGAATACTCGCAGAGTCAAGACGTGAATCCATATCATGACAGCTTCACTCCATCCAGTGCGTCCCAATCTCAACGCCTCACCCCATATCTTTCTCTCATCCCTACTAACTCTCTCCACCTCCTTCCGTTCTTCCTCCTTCCCGCCCTCGACATACTTGTAATCCCTGGGCGTCCACTTCATCTCTCTGCACTTGTGCTGAAACTCCGCGCTGTATTTCTTGAACGTCGTGGCTGCATAAAGCGTGAACTCGTCATCGTGTGCTACCTCCTTTGCTGATCGAGGGACAACCATTGGTGATATTGTTTCGTAACTTTTAAGGAAGTCTTTTTTAAGATTCGAGGGAACTACGACTAGGTGGGTCTCGAGGTATTCGGAGTCTTGGACCAGGATTTTAGGATCGACAACGGGTGTGAGGGATTTGGTGGAGAGGTTTCCTCTGTTATTCGTCAGCTAAATATTAATGCTACAACCATCGGTACTCACGTTTGTTTTCGTTGCAGTGCTGTAAGGTTCGTCTTGACTCCATTGTACTGGTTAAGTTTTGATTTGACATCGTTGTCAATGCTGGCAAGTTCCTGGAGCAAGTTTAGCCAATTGCTATTTCCCTATAAGCAACATTGGTACCTTCTGCAAAGAGTCGATAAGCTCTGCCAGCGGTTTGTCGGCACGGTACTTGACTTTGTTCCAGTTGAAAGTCCGCAGGTATTGATCAGCCGGCTCTGTAGAATTGGTCAACCGCTGCCCGCAATATTCAAGGCTTCTAACCCACTATCATTGACCGTCTTCTGCTGGGAGATCTTCTCCTCATCACCCTCTAGCAGAGTCCGTAGGGAATCTCCCACTTTGGCTACCACAACCTCGCAAGCACTCTCCAGCTTCGCTAGGTCATCCGCCTGCTGCACCAAAGCATCGAGAGTTCCAATCTTGAATTCGGGGATCTTGAATGGCATGATGGAGCCATTATCCGCGACAGTCGATTTCAGACCTTCCAGAGCTTCTTCTTTATCGTTGGAGGGAGAGATGGAGGTGGGGAGAGAAACCAGGGCGTATTTCGTAGGGCCCGACATGCTTGCTGATTTTGGATCGCCTTGGCTTGCTGGGGCAATTGGAAATGGGCAGCACCCAAGCTGGCACCTTTAGTTGTTGTTATTGCTGTTCCTGGGAGAATGGGCGAGGATGATGTAGGTGAGGAGCTCAAGCTCCAAGCTCGATTGAGAAGGCCGACCACGTGCGTAATAAGCTAAGCTGAAATCGGCAGCTTCAGAGACGACAAACTTCACCTCTGATCAAAGTTCACTTTGTGAGAGCACATGAAGCTATTGTGACTCACTAGTATTGTAGCGTTCCTATTGTTCTGACTTGGTATCGTATTGAAAATGTCATCCTGGTGTACCATGCCGCGTTTTTAGAATCCAATATCCTGTCCTAAGAGCAACCCCAATCAGCCTTTGCCATGCTCTCATATCCATCGAAACGGTTATGTATAGCACTCGTATCTGGTTCAGATTGGTATACATTGCTGATTGGCGGTTATTTGGATTCAGATTATGGCTTTTTCGTTCTATAATCATTCCCTGTTTTATGCTAGCCGCCAATCATCTCCTTTCTCATCAAGTATAGCCAGGAAAGTCAGGAAAGTCAGCTATCTTGCCATTTTCCATTTAGAATACGAAACCTTGACTTTACTGGGTTTATGTGTTGTTCGAAGTTCTTTTTACTACAGGTGAATCGGGTTGAAGACTTCTTTTCTGGATTTCTGGTTTGCACTCTGTCTTGAGGTTAAACAGGGGGCAAACAGTAGCATACACCAAGTACAATATGCTTCTGAGTGTCTCAACGCGAGTGAGTGATTGAGTGATTACGCCCATCTCGTTTTACCAACCCAAGTTGACTCAACGCTCACTGCTCAAGACTTGCCTTTGGGCGTATTTTGACTCTCCCAACTACTTGTCAAATCTCGATAGCTGGTCGAATTTACTTCTTGCACTTTTCAAAGAGGGTGGTGAAGATCCATGGATCCTCGCTCCATGTTCCAGATTATCTTGAAGGCAAGCTCTGGTACCAATTTACCCTCCATTCATCGTTCAACTCATATTCTCAGGCCGTAAATTTTCTTCATCTTTGTCCTTTACTCTCTGAAACCCTTCTTGTCAATTCGAACTTGGTCCATCGTCGTCATCTATGTTACCAGATTACTCTGTTCAACAAACAGGGCATCTTTCATAATCCCTCCATCAAGTATCGGCGTTGGGATCAAGGTGGGGTTGCTCGACCAAAGCGGTCTCTATTCACACGGCGCCTCCATTTCTTTTATACCACAACTTCCACGACTCTCTTCCTCCACCAACACTCTGCTTTTCTGCACTTCGATCGCTGTGAACTCTTGGTGGGTATTCTTTTGCGAGACTTGGTAAAGTCTACGATCTTTTCAACAAGTCTTTCGCTTTGCGCCAATCGACTTTTATTCTGAAAACCTCATCTTTGCTCCCTTCCAAGCATATCCTCGCTTTTCGCCGCAGCTCACCGATCTTTACCATTGGTTTCGATCTTAGACTGGTTTGCTGCATGAACTCACATCACGCACCCCACGTCGACCCATTCACTTTTGCTACATAGCCCAATTCACAACCTGACTGTCCTCAACTTCGACACTGCGTCACGCTCAACTTCGATACTGCGTCACGCTCTACTTCTTGGAGATAAATGTCGTCCTCCCAACAGCTAATCTTGTAGCTCCTCGAGAACATACAGCAGAAAAGAGACGCGGCTGACTTGTACCGCACACACCATGCCGCCGAAGAACTCGAAACGTCGCAATGCGACCTCAAATCCAAACCTGCGCCGTAAATCCAGTTGGTTCAGTCTGCCATCCCCCTCCTCAATCTTCCCCACCAAGACCCTCAACAAACTTGTTATTCTTTGCGCCGGAAGAGACGCGAAGTACCTCTTCATCCGCAAGCAGACAATGGCCATATGGTCTCGTGAAAGGACGATTACGACGAGCAATCCAGAAGAATGGGCCGCGACTGTGGGTGGATCTGTTATTGGCGAGAGAGAAGCCGTCCGCAGCAATGTCAAGCCGTGGGAGGAGCCCAATTTCGGTATAACCTTTCGGTACCGAGAATCCCCTGAGGAGTCGACGACGTCTGCGCATACCACTTACTACGAGTCTGATACAACTCCCACCTGCTGTGGAACTAACAGCACTATTGGTAGCACCCTTGTATCTTTCCCCTCACCGGAAGAGCAACCGGAAACGACTGCAAAGGGACGCGATAACAAACCAAGTTTTACCTTCACCGATGCCCATGGTAATGTGACTCAAGCCGGAAAGGGAGCTCATGGTCCTGAAGCACAACTTAATCACAGCAACAAGCATCAGGATGATGATGAGGATAACACCCTAAAAAAGCATGACTCTGGAGTTTGCATGTCCTCAACCCCAGAATATCACACGCTGGATGCTTTCAAACCCATACGAACCCCCCTCGCACCTGGCGAGGTCCCCTTTGTCCCCGAATACAGCTACTCACAAGTTTGGGACCTTCCAACGACAAGAATCATCACCAATCGACCGAATGATCCGAAGCTGCAAGCATACCTTAGAGACAACAAGATCGAGGCGATAATCCGGCCAGACTTGATGACTCTCCCCAGGACAACACCCGGTTGCTCCACTAAAGATGCATTGGAGGCGTTCATTTCGCGGCCTTCCTGCAGAATCAAATCACAATTTCTTTCTCCAACTACGAAGCAACAGGGGTTCACGCGAATGGGAGAACAGCCTCAAACTCAAGCTCAGCAAAAGGGTAGAATCTCATTCACCAACTCCTAGCACTTCACTGACAATACACAGCCCCCCAGCCCCAGCAGAGGAAGAACTGTCAAGCCAAATCCGCAACGCACAGAAGAACGCCAAGCGACAAGAACAAGAACATCAATCGTAAGTGCCGCTTGCCCTGAACGAGGGACTAGCTAATCGTACCTTGCGCCCTACAGCAGCCGCAAAGCAAGAAGCCATGGCTCGTCGCGCCAACGAAGCTGAAGCTAAACACAACGCAGCTAGGAAGAAGGCAGCCCCGGCCATGGAACGCACAACTAAACGCAGAGCTCCGAATGCCGCAGCTGCGCCCGTCAGCATCCTCAAACCATCGTCAAAACCAACTGCTCCAGCTGCTGTTGCTGCCACTGTTGCGGAGGGCTGTGATGAATGGGATTCCGAATGGATCGTTGAGACTGCTCGTTGAATGGAGAGAGGTGCGGTGATATGATCTTGGCTATGCGAGTGCAATCAGTGGATGGATGTAGGATATCGTTTTGTATGATAAATATGGGTGGTAAGCATTTTGGGAAACGCTGAGGTCACGGCGTCGTGTCTCGGGATGAGATGCGGAAGTAGATGACGTTAATGTAATATGGTTGTTTCTGGTCTTGCGTTCATTTGTGATGATTTGTAATCCCTCATCCCTTCCTGTCCTTTGTTTGCCGTCAACCTTTGGATAGAACAGATAAGTCGTGCATCGAAAGTCCTCTTTACATGCACGTCAACTCCAGTATCCGCAAGCTTCTTGCGGGAAGTAGAATGTTCCACCTGGCTGGAACATCCAGTAATCTCAATCGAGAAGTTTTCTAGTCCCAGGACCGTCTACGGAGGTGGAATATACTGGTGGCTTTGTCCTCGAGAATAAGCTACCGCGTCCACGGTTTCGACATACTCCCAAGGTATTGATTGATGATTCACAGAAGCGATATATGTAACGCTTTCTCATTTGGCTTCCGCCTAGGGGTCTTTGCTACCACCAATAATTATCTCGCATCTAGGAACAGGAGAGGTTATCATGCGTAGGTAGTATTAGAGGTCTTGCGAGTACATCCCTTCACCGCAATAATTAACATTCATGTCTGAGCCAAATTAGCAACCAAGTATGTCCAGGCGCTCTCCTTGAATCCACATTAGGACTCTTCCAATATTCGAAACCCGGAACGGGTATCGTCGTTGACGGGCTGAATAATGTGCCAAAACTCTGGCACATTATTCGGCCACTTAATCGGATATGATTTGCCATCGGCAACGGTACTCGTATAGTCCAGAGACGGTCTAAAATCCGGATAGAATGATGGAACATTGAAACGAGATGAGATAGTTAGGACCCGAACACTAACAATCACTTATTTTTGAGCCACTGCCACCTCTCTAACATTTTCTTTGCATAGACCTTGTTCAGGTTGCCAAGGATGAAATGGCACCAAAGGTCATATTGGAGAGAAATCAGGCCACAGCTACACCGCCTACAGTCAATGAGGTGACTCTAGATAAGGGAGCAATGATTCGGGATAAAGGACTGAACTGGGACTGGGACGAATTGCGGCACACTTGTTTCGCGAGATGGAGCTGGTGAAGTGGTACAATGATCGAATTGATCCCTTTTTCCAGGAGGACAATGGTACCTGTGTCTAGATACTGCCGCATTTGGGAAAGGGGGTTTGAGAGGTTTCTTTGCATATTATATCAACAAACAAACAAACACGGACAACGACTAGGTCAAAAAAACTCAATGGCCTAGAGAGATCAGAAGTTCTTCTACTATTGCTCTGTTTTGGGCCCAGGTTCAAGGCCTTCTGCCTTAAGATCGCACGCTTGATTGAAATTAGAGGGACTTCAAAGCTTTGTTTTTCCTATCTGGGATTGAGGATCTTCCGGTACACAATACATAGATGGACAAGCAAGTCAAGTTTAACTAGAGTGGTTGAGATGTCCCTTATTGCTTTGCTACTATTGCCCGAGGGGTTTGATTCGACGGCAAGGTCTCCATTTAAGCACGAAGGCACGAGATAGCGTACGCCAGTTCTGGAAGAAGGCTTAGCCGACAGGTCATGCTCAAAGCTGTTGCAGGAAGAATTTCAGTAGCCGCCGCCCCGTGTAATACGCTCTACCCTGACATCAAAGTCTCGTGATGCGCTCGCTCTTCGCCGACTCGACCAAGTAGATTTCTTCCAAAAGCAGTAGGTACAACCCAGATCTTAAGAACTGTACATCTTAGGTGAGGTTGCTTGCCACTGGAAAGACAATATGATGCAATCAAATCACACCACTCCTGCGAACCATGTCCTAATGCGGGATGTTCAAGCGGAGCGACGTGCAACAAAGATGCTTGAAAACCGAAAATTGCCTCAGAGTCCCCATTATCAACTGAGCTTCAAACTTGAAGCCTAGATAATTGCAAGACTGGAAGATGTGTAGACACTTTATAACCATCGTACGAGAAATAAGAAGTATGTGCTGATTTTCATACCTTGTGAACCCGTATTCCCGATTACGCTAGACGCTCAAAGAGTCAGAATTCGCAATGAGTTTGAACCCAGATTAAAGTAAAATCTCCTTCATTAACATTAAAAATATGTACTGTTCGGGTATCTCATCCATCCTATGTTACTTCATGCCTTGAGTCGCTCTCCTGCAATATCGTCTTGCGCGTCCTTCAGTAAAAAGCTGTATGAGAATTAGCCCAGCACATAAAACCCGCCCTCCGATGTACTTACTTGTACCAAATCATCGTTGGACCAACAGTTCCCAAATGCCACAAGCTGTGTGCATCAAGGCAACCCCATACCGGCGGGAAGTCAAACAGCTCCAAGCTCATCGCCAGTATAATCCACGCAACCGCAAGACCAGGCCAAGTAGCCCAAAGACGTCCCGAATGTCTGTATTTCTCGAAACTGAACCAGCTCCACAGTGAGTTCTGCAGAACCCCCAGTATCACGTTCGCTGCCATGTTGTACGTATAATCCCACTTGAACAATTTCAAATACGCAACGTGCGCCACGTACATCGAGATGCAGAGAATCGTCCAGAATCGCCGGACTGATTTCGTCTTCTTTCCACCTTGGTCCATTCGGAATACTCGGATCGGGGTGTAGTAGAAGCCGTACAGAATGCTTGCCCCAGCAGCAAAATAGTCCAGCTGTTCGGTAACCTTGAAATCTCGCATGTGAAACAGCATGCTGAATATCCAGCTGGCCATTCCAAAGTATGCGAAGAGGACATAGTACTTGCGCAACGGATACGACGCAGGTATATTGGATGTGACCTTAGAAAGACCATTTTGATGCGCGAGGAAGTTGAGCAGGGAGAAGAAGACGGAAAACGGTTCCTGCATTCCTAGGAAACGGTAGAATGGCCATTTCCCGTGGAATTGGGTTATCTCTTCATCTGCTGCGACGCGACGATCGGTGATGATGTGTTGGCAGGCATAATCGCATTCGGCTGGGCAGTCCCAGAGGAGGAGTCGGTGGAGAGGAGCTGAAGGATGTCAGAGATGGTATGTATTCGGAGTTTTAGACTTACGGATTACTGTTACTGCGCGGCTGCCGCAGTTCTCACGTTTGCAGACCTGGATTCTGGTTAGAGGGTTTTGATATGCCGAGATGGATTCCGTACCTCAACACATTCTTGGAATTCTGGTAGCTGGTCTCCATATGAGGCATACACTTGAGTTGTAAAGGCCAAAAAAAGAAGCCATAAAGGCAGAGTAGTTAGTTGTCTTAGAATCATCGCGGGATGATGTTATAATGTTTTCGGAGGGTTCGGCAAAGGAAGGGAAACACACGTGAGCTCGTCTCGCTTATTTAATTAAATTTAACTCGCTTAGTCCCTAGCGCCAACCTTATCCTATCATATCCAAAACACCACTGCAAAAGCGAAAGGAGGCATCTCCAACGCAAAAGGAAAGCTTCACGATCACAACGAACTGCAAAACAATGGCAAAAATAAAAATATGGCAATTAGCCCAAATTGGAGAAGCAGTGGATCTATCACGTGTTAGCGAACTAACTCGGAACTGGTTTCGAATGTTATAACATACCGAACACTGGACTTCATCGAAGCTTCTTATTGTATTACTACAATTTCATGCAAACGAGGCACTCTACCACTGTGAAGTGTTAGTAACAGGTTCAGATACTTGAAAGTATGTGGTAATTACCTGAGTTACATCCCCAGAATGGTGGTATTTTTGAAAGAAAGCAAGCTATTCTACTATATGTCAAAATTAGGAATGTGTCGGGCACTAGCCGTAACTAGAGGACCGACCCTTGCCTTGTTCCGCATATCAATCACATCGAGGGGCTACTGGTCAGTCTGCTTGACTACTAAAGGCCAATAGGAATTTGAAGACATTATTTAGAAGTGTACTCAAGAGTAATTTTAGATTTGTTTCTACTGATGCTGGATTTTCAAGTCATGCACTCTTCAAATGCAGTACAGTACAAATAGGGAAAACCCTAAACCCATACCACCTTAGACTCAAAAGTATATTCGTACCATTCGTACCATTCGTTCATCCTAAGTATACCACAGAGTATCCAGAGTATACCATTAACAATAGCAACTGGTTTTAGTAGGATATTGCGAATTCTTGCCTTTGAGGTTTTCTGTGTAATCCTATAGCGGGGCAGTCGGAACATTCCGCCGAATCCCAGCCAATTTCTTTCACGAGCCAAATTCATCGCGACACCAGGCAATTCGAGGATTATTCCAGTACTCCCGAGCAATATTTACCACCTCATAATTCTAGTATCGAAACGGAGACTCAGGTACATTGACAAGTTGCTCTTTGAAGAGCATCGACAGCCAGAACAGAAATGCAAGACACGTGCCACAACATATGGTCCTCAAGTGGGTCTACTACAACTGGGAAGCTAGACAGCAAAATCAGAGACAAACAAGAGGCTGCGATCATCCAGACATGCATTTAATGAAAGTCTGATCAGCCAATGTATGTCTTCCTGTCAGTACTAAATAGTATAGAAAACCAACGCCAAACAAGTACACGAAAAAACCATGGGTAGCAAGCCTAGATCCTAAAAGTTCCAAAACCAGCTAAACTGAAATATGACAAGAAAGGGTATGAAAGGCCAGAGGAGAAAGCCATGCAAAGGATGACTAGTCTGATTGAAATTGTCTAGGATGCGCGGTCGATGAGACATACTTGCCAAACGGCAGGACGACCTGATCAATCGCCAAATCCGAAGACTGGGAATGCCGTCTATGGTGCACCTTTTGTGGACTTAGCGAGCTCCAAATGAAAGGAAGAAGACGCGAGGGCCAGGGAAACATTGAAAAGATAAGTAAGTCACAAAACTTTTCCGCAAACGGCCAAACGACCGGCCACCAGTTCACTCAAGACTCGCTGCCTTCGATTTCGTCTCATCCCCTAAAGCGCCTTTGTTCTCAGGGCTAACTGCAAGCTTGGTGATATAGGAGATCAAAATATGTATCGGGGTCTTGTGATCATTAGCAATCATCAAGTCAAAAGATGACCGAGCATCCCTGAGCCTCATGGGTCTTTCAATGCCTGATATTGTTCGCAAAAGACTCGATTTCCAAGGGGAAGCCCCGCAACTTCGGCGGGTGTTTGACGGCCTTCTTCAGAAGAAGTCGCTACGCAAAGAAGCCTCGCAGTGGGTAGGAAAAACGGGCACCATTTACAATGTGCCAGGCGGAGTGGGAGATTAAAGTCGGCGGGGATGATGCCGCTGTTGTGTCGAGTTTGAGGAAGCATAATGAAGAGTTTGAGGGATGAGAATTCGCGAACTCGGTCCTTTCGTGGAGAAGGCCGCAGAAGACTCTAGGAAACAATTCTGAATAGGTCTTTCTACTTTGGTTGGCGCGGTCCATATGCTGGACGACACCGGACTGCCCACCCATTGACACGAGTTTGTGATATCCACCTCGATCTTGATTTCCGCTGCAAGGGGTGTATCTGCCATGCCACAATCACTTGGGGGGCAACCGGCGCACCACGTTCTGGGTCTATTTGAGGGCCCTGAAGAAGAGCACTTGGTCTCAGTCAGAAACATCCCAGATATATTTGCAGAAGTCTCTGGTTGGTATGCCAAGTCCCATAATTGGCCCTCCCATCAAGCGTAACATGCCAGCAATGGCGGCAGCAAGCGGAACAGATTCAAGAGGGGAGCGATCGACAGAAGGTTGCTCTCCTAGGTAGACACCATTGGTCTCACATGGCAGCCTCGGATGAGTGGACAGTTGATCCACCACGATGAATAGGAAGCTTTGAGAGAGAGTCCAAATAAACAACACCTACCAAAAAAAAGCCTGGAGAGAACCAGATAGCAGGAGACGCCAACCATTTTGGAGAAGGTATTGTGCAGCAATTCGAAGTGAATCCCAACAATACAATTTTGGACAAGCCCTCAACCCGCCCTCAACAAGAAAGGCCGTACTGCATACAAAGTGAATGTGGTCTCACTGCGAGCTCATATTCATTTACAAGAACGTCAAATGACTAATACCGGACCCGTATTGTTCTAAATGACAGATACCGGACCCATATTGTTATTAATGACTGAGACTGGACTCACCTGCAGACCTGACCTATTTTGGCTGCAGCCCTACTATACTCAAGTACTATCCCCACAAAAGAATAAAGTATATCCTCAGCTTTCTCTACCTTGCACGCTTCTATAATTACTGCATTACACACTTTTATCTGCATCGCACGCTTCTACATCGCACGCTTCTACTATATTGCATGCTTCTATTATACTACATACTTTTATCTATATCATATGCTTCTATATTACACGCTTCTATTAATTACTATATTATATACTTTTATCTATATCATATGCTTCTATATTATACGCTTCTATATCATATGCTTCTATATCGCATGCTTTATAATATAGAAGGGTGTAATATAGAAGGGTATGATATAGAAGGGTATGATGTAGTAGAAGCGTATAATGTAATAGAAGCATATAATGCAGTAGAAGCGTATAATATAGAAGTGTGTAATATAAAAGCATGCGATATAAAAGCATGCAATGCAGATAAAAGTATATGATATAGTAATTAATAGAAGCGTGCGATATAGAAGCGTGCGATGCAGATAAAAGTATATAGTATAATAGAAGCATGCAATATAGTAGAAGCGTGCGATGTAGAAGCGTGCGATGTAGAAGTGCGATATAGAGGAAGCTGAGGATATACTATGCTGAATTGGTGAGAGTCCGGTCTCAGTCATTAATATTATTATCGATCCGGTATCAGTCATTTACAATAATCCGGGTCCGGTATTAGTCATTTGACGTTACAAGAAAAGGCAACGTGTCAATTCTTTCACTCAACACCACACCAACTCATCTCTCAACTCTACCTAGGTAGAGATCGCAGGGACTACCACAGTCGTCACTTACATCACGTCGAGACTGATATTCAATCACTCTCGTTTCCAATTCCTCCGCTGATACCACATCTGGAACGTCAGAGCCTTGTGTATCACTCGTCCTCGATTACAATGGGTAAGCATGAAACTTGAACGGCAGACACCTCTTCACTACTAATAGTTATATGTAGCGTCTATCCCACTAAACAAGACAGACTCCAGCGCTAGGAAGCAATATTCAAAATATACCCCGAACGACGTCGCCGCAGAGAACATCAGGAAGGAATTGAGCATCTTACACGAGGGGGCCGTGATGCTAAAAATGAAGATGACTGCGGTTGATGAACAGACGGAGGAAAAGATAGAGGAGTTGACATCGAACCTGAACAACAGAAAGCTTTGCAGTGACTGGGAGGCCGGCAGACACATACCGGTCGGTAGCATCCAGGTAGATGCGGTTGTGCGAGCATACGCAAGTTTCCCAGATCTGCCGAACCCTAACGCCTTCGTCGTTGGACAATCAGCTAGGTGCTATGGAGTTACGGGAGTCCTGCCAGTTGCACAAGGGCTATGGCGTGACATGCTCGAGAACCGAAACTCACCTGCCGAGGATCCAACCATACTTGCACTTACTCCTAGTCTGCTTGTCAGCGACGACAAGGTCAAGGAGCCAGGCTCAACAGATGGACATGGTAGCAAGGAACCAGAAACGAAGCTCTCCGAAAAGAGTACCGTATCTGCGGAACAAACCTTATCAGACGATGATCCATCCCTGCTTCCGGACGCTTCTGGTCTGTCTGGCAGCGACAACAGGGTCCGAGATCTCCTTCAAAGGGACACAAATGATGTCGATATGCTGGGTGGGGATGCACTTCATAGTTTTCGAACTCCAGCTGCTCAACTCCCCGAAATCCAGAAGCCACAGCCCTCGCCTTCCTCATCTTTGGACTCTCCCACTTCGAAGTCTGAACATGGTGACAAAGAACATGAGACGAAGCTCCCCGAGAACACAAGCCCATTGGAGGAAAAGAATGGCATGGATGCCGAAACGAAAAGCTTTTTGACAACCAGTAAAGTTGAGATTGATTCAACGACTCCGGGCCTCCAAAATCAAGATGTACTTTCAAATTCCGAGGAAAGAAGGATTGCGACCGCGAGGCGACATAATGACATTCTCAGAAGATCTCGGGAGCGAACGAATAAGATGGCCAGGCTCTTTTATTAGTCCTTTCCCCTTGGCTATCTAGATGAACACGGAGACTGGATATCAGCGAGTTGTTTATGCGGATCAGGGTCGACGGCATTCTTTGGAGACATTTGAGACGGCAGGCAGAGGTGCGAGAGCGGAGTTACGAATCTATTTATTATGGTACCTATGAGTTCTATTAACATTACATAGCACAATAAAGAGTATCTTTCCTATAATTTTATAGCATACTCATGATCAAGCGTGGATACTTTGAGTAGTAGAAGCCTACTATGGATATGCAAAACGTAGTAATATTAATGTAGGAAGAAATATAGCAAGGTAGGAATAAGAGCAAAATGGGGAAAATAGCAAAGTCAGAAGAGCAGACTCGATTCCTAGTATATAGAAAATCCCCGCACCAATATCCTTGATGCAACTTCGCCCGCTTCACTGTCTCACGGTGAAGGTGCATAATGCAAAACCATCTAGATGCTTCTGAGCAAGCGATTTACGCTTGCATTGGTTCTGGAATTAGAAGCTGAGGTTATCGTTCCCAACAATCTAATACTCAATATGGACAGAACCTGGTATACTTTGTTAGACCCCATTTCTTAACGAAGCGGCACGGCGCTTACTGCTTATTGAAACTTTAGTGAAGTATACCCAGCCGTCACTTCGTCGTCACTTCACCGTGAGCCCCCTTGAGTAAAGTATACCCATATCGCTATCACTCTACTATAAACCCTCTTAAGTAAAGCATACCCATATCACTATCACTTTACCGTGAACCCCCTTTTAGTCAAGTAAGTATACCAAATCGCTGTCACTTTGCCGTGAACCCTATTTTAGTAAAGTGTACCCATTTTACCGTCAACTTACTATAGACCCCTTCAAAGTATAATATATGCATTAAGTCTACGTTTTTATTAATAATTGGTTGAGAAATCAGCTTGACTTTGACTAGGAATATATAAATTTGGGTTTAAGAATAGTTCTAGGCAGATTTATAAAGTGTAAATATAGTAATCAAGTCATAAAAGTAGGTCATTAGAGGGATTATAAAAAGGGATTAGAAAAGGGGGATTAGAAAGAATATCAAGAACAAGTTTGGGAGGGGATTAGAAAGGAAGGGATCATAAAAGGGGATTGGGAAATAGGATTAGAAAAGATATCAAGAAGAGGTTAAAGAGGGGATTAGAAAATAGGATTAGAAAAAGGGACCAGAAATAGATTATAACAGATCAGGCTTTCTATCAGGGACCAGAAATAGATTATAACAGATCAGGCTTTCTATCAGCTAATCAAACATCTCATAATCTCCGTCATCCTTCCTTCGCTCGCCTTTATTCGCGTTCCGCAAATATGTGATAGCTTCTGCATCCGAATCCTCTAATTCACACTGCATGCCCTTTTGCGCATCGAATCCCTCCTCTAGTATCTTGAGCATGCCCTTTGCCTCAGAACCGTCTGCTGTTTCCTCCTCATCGTCGTCGTCCTTGTCCTCTTCGTTCGATGATTTGGCCACATCTGTCTCACAGCCCGACTCTTCTGTATTGAAGTTAGTATTATTAGTCTGGTCGAAAGAATTTGAAGTGATAGTGACGACTTCGTAATGCTTACCATCTTTGGTGTCTCCCTTGACTTTATCACCCTCATCCATAGCCTGTTCCTTCTCCCGTACCTCTATCCTGTCACCTTCTGCCATGTCGTCACTGTCATAACCTGCTAAAGGATCCTTCTCTTTCAAGTTCTTCATGGCGATTGTCTTTGCTGCGCGAGGCAATCTGACCTCCCACTCCATCGAAGATTGAAGCACTTTCCAAATCAGCTGAGAGTTCCAAATAGAATAATGAAGGCTAGATTAGCTACTTACTTTTTTTCTCCTCCAACAATTCAATCATTCTGGCTGTGTTCGTGGATGCTTGATGCTTATACCGCTCCGCTTCTTTGATTTTGTCACCCTTGAACCTGTAACTCGGCAGCAGTATACGCTCGCACGTAAGAATCGAAATCCTGAATCGACTACGTAACTCTAATTCTTTGTTGATGTTGGCGAGTCTGGCGACTCTGTCAAGGTTCATCTTGAGGATTATGGTTGTTGCTGACTGTTTCCTTTTCAAGTCTTTAGTTTTGGAGTTGCAATTCATTTATTGAGAGGACTTCACTAGCTTATGACTTAAGCGAAACCGCAATTAACCCTTTTCTATCAGCTTCTCCTTCCAATTCTCCAACAGCAGCCTGTCATCGCATTCTCAAGATTAGCAGCACTCCCCTCTTGTCCCAAGAGATCCCAACCTCTGGTAAGCGTTAATACTCTTAGGTTCTATCTTGAACTCCGACAATGATAGTTAGATTGAAATCATGACGGACTGGGACATACTCATGGAAGGCGCCGAAATGTTGAAACCTCTTCAAGATGACCCCATCAGCGATGAGGATCTGCAGCCAGCAAAGAAGAAGCAGAAGAGCGAAGTCAAAACTGCAGTCGAATCAGATGCACCGGAGCTCAAGGAAGAAGAAGAGAAGGTAGCCTGCCAAATCTCTTGAGTCTACATATCATCACTAATATTGTTTTTAGTTTTCAGTGGAGGAAGAGAAAGCTATCGCGGACCTCAAGGGCGACGTGAAAGCATTGAAAGAAAAAATCCAGGCATACCGAAAAATGCGTCAGGACAAGCGCGAGTCGGGACTGAAGGAGATTGAGTTGATCGAAAATACCATCCGGAATGTGCGAGCCTGGAACAGAGGTATCGCAAAGGTGGATAAAGCAGTTTTCGACGAGCTCGACACAATGCATGATATCCAACTTCTCACAGCGTTCAACCATGAATTGATTCGCGCGCAAATAAATGAGCATACAGCTACTGGGATGCGAGTTGGGATGCAATATGGCTGGCAGTTGGTGGGTGCTGATCATGCATGAAGCTATCATACGGTTCTGCTAGGAATAATAAAACGACTGTCAACAAATATTGACCCATTTCCTGTCTGCGAATTCTCTAACGTCAACAACTGAGACCGTATATCCAATGTTGTTTTTCTCGGGATATATTGGGGACGATGTGGATTGTTGTCATGTGACTTCGCATTTGCAAATGCAAGAACATTACAGCCAGCCTTGCTCCAATCCTTGCTTCACTCTTACACATAAGTATACTCCGCTTCGTAGCCCGGCACGTAACCATGAGGACAAGCCACAGCTGGCAAATAGCTGTCTACCGTGATACCCTGCATTGCAAAGTAATGCTGCCTTATCGTACTTATCTGCGTATTGTTTTGTGCGGTGTTCTTCGGGTTCCCATACTGCAGTGTGAGGCCATCTGAATGATCAACGTATTCCTGTTGAGTTGTCATCAGCCCGGCTTTGCGAGATCGCTTTCCACAGAAGCCAAATGTATCAAGGAGCACTCACTGAGCAATCAGGGACATTGTGTCCAAACAGACTCCAAAATAGACTGCCTGCAACCACTGGACTGCTCACATTCTGCTTTGCCAGAATGGTATTGTAGAAACTAGCCAAGGAGTCACCACTGTCACCCCTCCAGTCGATCTCGCCAGCTAGGTATACACGATTCGCCTTTTCGACTCTCGCGATATCATCTTCAAGGATGGTATTATTGAGGGGGTAGTAATGATTGGAAAAGATATCAACTTCTTCGACGTCAAAATGCGTGCTGTTGACACCGTACGTCCCGTCAATGCAGAGTTTCTTCGGCCCTAGTCCAATTTGTTAGTGGCGCATACATCCAAACAATGCAAAATTTCCCACCAAGCTTTTTTATATATTGACAGATTTCCTTTGTCCACTCGTTAGGGACATCTTTGTCTGCCCATATAATTCCATTGAGCTCATTCCCTGTTTCGTAGCCAATGATCGTGGGGTCCTCGGCATAGGTAAGCCCGGTATATTGATTGATATGAGTCAAGAGATGTCTGATATAATCTTTGAAATCGCTGATTATAGTCTCATTGGTATAGAATTCCATGGTATCTGGAGGCAGAGGCTTGTCGCTACCAGAGATGTTGAACCCTCTCCAACGAAGAAAGTTAAACTTTCCCCCGTGGTAGTAGTCCTATTCCCATTAGTCTCGCTAAGCCACTTGAAAGCCTGAAATACTTTACGTAGTCATCAGTAAGGGGAGCCATAATCCTTAATCCGTGCTGTCGAGCCTGGAACACTGCCCAATCTATGGTCTTGAACGCGTCCTCATTGTACACCCCCAGACTTGGCATCAAGCTCAATGGGTTGCCAGTACTCACCCCAAGAGTCTGGCTCCGGATCAAACGAGCACCCATCATGACTAACGTAGCCATTGCCTCTGTCACTCTGCCAGGTGTGGGGTAACTTGCATTCAGTGGCGCATAGAATGGCTCGCCCTCCGGCGGAATAACATTTTCGTCCAGTCCAAGCCAGTATACATTTGCCCCACTCTCAGTGTACTTGTCTCCCAAGAGCTTAAGAGTTGTCCCTTCTCTGTACACGTACGAATTCCGTGCCAAGTTAACTTTGTTGGGCTCAAGTAGTGTCTGAAGGATTTGTGGCGTCAAAGGCGCGTGGTGCGAAAGAATAGAGCTGAAAGCCGAAGCGATGGGTTGGACGTCGGAGGATGCCTGAGAAGGTACATTTGAAGCTGCTACCATGAGGGCTAAGGCGAGTGATAAGAGATATTTAATAGACATCATGGTTGGAAATTGTGATAACATAACCCAAGATTAAAAATTGACAGCAACATACGGGGCAACAACCTTTTCAAGGACCATACGTACACCTTTTCCCTGCCAGATGAAGTCATTCATCTCGGCTCATCTCGCCGAAAAGTACATGGGCATTTATAGCTCTGGGATGAGCAATGATCGGATGAAGCAACGACTGGGCAATCAAGCTCGATGACAAAATGGTGTGTTTTGAGTGAGGGGTATCTCGCGTCTCCCCGCACTGACGGGGGATTTCCTGTACATTAAGGAAACTCTATGCCCTTTGAGAGAGCTTTCAGGTACCAAATTGCGGATAAACTACACGAGGGCCTGTAAGAAGTGATACATAGTGATACTTGTAATAATAGAGTATCGAGACCTGAGTATGAAAGAGATTGCGGACCGAAAACCGGACGGATAAATGAGAAAATCCCAGGACGAGAAGAAAAGCCACTTGACCCGGAAGCAATGCTTCCGCTCCACCTCTTGGTATTAGCATCACTTTCTAGAGCAGCAAATGATTCGGCTGAAGAGGCATATTATGTAGTGGGAGAAGTCTAAATGCTGAGAGATAATGAGGAGTTGTCGACGGAAGCTCGAACGGCTAGCTCCAGATTAGGCTTAGCGTGCGGATAAACAGTTTGTCCATAGTGGGGTGGGGGTTCACCTCGGAAGATGTTGGAGAAAATTGTAAGAGCAAGCCTAGCACAGTAGCAAACACAAGGCTAGCACAGCAGCAAACATTCTCGTAGATTATCATGAACAGCAGTCTTTTCATGATCCTCACATGTTTCGCTCAAATCGCCCTAGCGTTTGCACTTGTAGCTGGATCGCATCCTTACTATCCCGGCAAAGTCCTTTGAGCCCTCACTGCTTCGAGCCTCCAATCCTTCCGTTGAGACTCGAGAGTCAACAGAACATTCCCCTTTCCAATCATTTTGCGTCCTTGCTATCCGAAGCTCTCTTGGGCTTTACTTTGTAGCCATCTTCCATCCTGTATGGGCAGTTCATATTTGTTCACCCCCAAGAGAGTAGTACAACTCACATATCCTTACCTTCTGAACTTTCCTTCCTCCACCCCGCCTCCTCTCTCACCCTCTCTTCCACATACGGCATACCGATCTTCTGAGCCCGCAGTTCCACAAATTGCACAGCGCTCTCCAGATCCGGAGGAATTCCATACTCCCACAGCTTGGCCAGAATCTGCATACTCTCAAACGCATGTGCCCGCGGATCGCTGTAGTTGTCACCAGAAAGCCTCCCATTCGAGACCTCGGAGATGAGGAGTTCGATGATGGCCCGGCGGAAAAGACTCAGTCCTTTTTGGCGTAGTAACCGAATCAATTCTTCTCCCATGCTCTTTGCTGCGTTGAAATCTCCTATCTTGTAGATATCCATCGCCTGCACATGGTAGGTCAGTTGTTGGTTGCTTTTGGCACACGTAGCAGCGAGGGACTGACCAAGAGGCCCTGATCTGCGAGGAATACGAGATCATTCGGCTCTGGAAGCTCAGTCTTCTGTCCTCCAGATCTTATTTCGCCCTTCCAGCCCGGATTCTGGGTCATTTTGGGTAGATTTTCAAAACTTCACGGTTGACAGCCCCCAGGGCATTTGACAGCCAAAGCTGAAGCCGTCAGTGTGAAGTAGTTGAATGGCGAGTGTTGCGAAAAGCGAAGCCATCGTCTTCATTCATCATCTTTTCATAATCAGACGATTCTACCCCTCCTCCCCAAAACATGGAAATCGATCGTCACTGAAGGGGCTGAACTAAGTCGAACCCATGCATCTTGTCTATACGGTATACGGCTAGGATGAAGCAGCAAACCTGATTGGTCTTTTTACTGGGTTGTGTTACCCAGCATATTAGCAGGGTTTTGATTCGACGTTTCCAGCCGCTTTACTTCGTACAGTACAAGATCTACCGTTTGTAATGGCATGGGATATAGATTGTTCTGGCCGGAGTATTTCTCATTATCAGACCATATTCCTAAGAAGCGTTTCGGTGTTTCACAATTTCAAGCGAAAAGGTATCAAAATCAGACCACAATTTCATGAATCAACAGTATATAAGCGCCATTGATTATCAAGGTTCAATAGTCGGAAGATTCTCATGTCTACAGAACTACAAGCAGTGCGTAGTCTAAAATCTCACCGCTGTGCTGTCGAGTTTCTATTCGGCTCTCGAGAAGCAACCGAACATCCAACCCGTCAACATGCTTCCCCACGTCATACTTCCGTCAATCTCTTACTTCTTTCAACGTCCAAGTGGAAATCAATATGTACTTCGTATATGGTAGGTAGGCCAGTACAGAGTACTTTAGTTTATTATTGGTGTTTGATGCCGAGGGAGAAGGCCTACCTCCATATGAGATCTACCATTTGATGATTTGAGGCAAGAGAGAACCATCTTCGCTGGCCAGGTAGGCAATTGAGTACTACAGGTATAAACATGCTCTAATAATCGAACGATGATGACGCCGAGTGGTATGATTCTCCTGCCTAAAAGCTCGCGAGACCCCATAATGTTCCAGACTCTACAGCTTACAAGAGGAGAGAGACAACATATAAGTGGCACCACGTACGTCGGCGACCTTCTTTTGGAAAGCTCAACGGAAGCCCCCGAGAAAGAGACTGAGTTGCAAATGCTAGTGGTGGTATTCAATGTAGGATATAGCAATGCCAAAATACCTGAAAGAAGTTGCGAGGAAAAAGGAAAATCTGGAGAGGAAGATACTTGTTTGTTTGCTAGCCTGTTTTCTTTTTCAGTGTGTCTATAATCCCAACACGGCTCGATCCACAGAAAATAGTACTTAGCGGATGCTCTTTCTTTTATCAGAAATGGGACCAAATGAGGATATGATCCTAGATATTCGCATTGTGATGTAGTGGTGTTGTGTTTTGAGAGGGGAAAGGCTGTGTAATCTATACAGTACGTAATAAAGTCACAGATTAGGTCACGACGTCATGGCAAGGTATCAGGGAGCATTGTTGGGGGTTTCAACTTTCAGGCATCATTTATTCTTGATCCACCCCAGTGTTCTTAAGATCCAATCCCGTGTGTCCTGAAGACATGAGTTTCCCAGCTCGAACAATTCCGATAAGAACATCCGTGTTGATTGCTTGACGTAAAGTGGGTTGGGATTTTGCATGCCTTCAACGAGAAATGAAGTGAAGATAACCAGCCAGTATCTGTGTTTGTTTTGTTTCTAGAACTACTGTTAGTGTATTGAGCTTGGTACGAGAAGGAGTCAAGTACTTACTAAGATCAGAAAGTGACCTTGTTTTGAAGTATGTTGTGTTTGGAGCATGTTGTATCTGCTTATTTGTGTTTTGTTTTCTGCCAGCAGAATTAGTATCTTGTCATCATCGCATGAAAAGTAGTATGTACTTACAAGGACCCAAAGGGTAACCTGCATTTAATCATTGTTTGAATGTGGAGATCTCTCACCCATCTCAGTCTCAGTGGCCTGGCGATGATAATGCATTGGTAGCTGTTTCGACATGGTCTCGATCCGTAGAGAGAAGGTGTTGTTTGGCCTGTGGCTTGAGAAGTTGATAGTTGGTGGGAGATGTGAACGCCGTTGTGGTGGCAAGGAGATGTACTGCGACTTGTACCATTGGCGGAGCATGGTAGGCTCTGAATTGTTGTTTGTTTGTTTGTTGTTTGTTTGTTTGTTTGTGGAATGCCATTTTGAATGGGCTTGAAAACGCCGTTATGTTGGTAAGGAGATGTTTTCTGCGACTTGAACCATTGGCGGAGAGTTGTTGGTGTCAACTTGTTGTATGTTTGGTGGATGCCATTATTAATGGACTTCCAGAAGCATGATGTTTGCTTTCGAGTTGTTATTTCAACTGGATTTGCTTTTTTGTAGAGTGCCATCGATGATGGGCTTGTGTTCGATTTCCCCGGACATTATCAAAGGGTGGTTTTCTTGTGGTTCCATTATAGGATGGAGACGAGAGTCTCAGTCTGTTTTGTGTTTTGTTTTGTGCCGTATCGAATAGGCGTTGTTGATAGAAATCATCTGATTGATGAACGTTATCGATGTCGATTCCCGCAGCTTCGAGGCGCAGTGAACGGACTGTGGATGTGGATGTCTAAAGACATTGACGCGGCAGTGTACCGGTTGTTTTTGTTTGGCATGTGAACATGCTTTTGCTCGAATCCCCTGAGTATCGAGTTGTTGCTTTTTGTGGTGCCAGTGTAGGACTTAGGGGGGCGACTTTTGTCGGTCTGTTTTGTGCCATAGAATGGGCTTGTTGGTAGAATCTCCAGAAATGGTGAACTTTATCGTGGTGTCGTTTCTCGCAGCTTCGAGGCGCAGAGAATGGACTGTGGAGTGGATGCCTTGTAGGACTTTGTTTCAACAGGAATCACCAGACATGGTGAACGTTGTCGATTGATCGTTTCCCGCAGCTTCGAGGCGCAGAGATTGGATTGTGAGTCTCCAAGGATGTGGTCAACTTGTAGAGACATGTCCGTATACCAAATGAATGGGTTGGATGGTTGATAGAAGTCACCTGACGGGGTGTCATTATCGAATTGTCATTTTCCGCAGCTTCGGGGTGCGGAATATTGACATTGTAGAGTGGTGTTACCGGGTTGGTTGCCTTGTTGTTTGTTGTTCTTTCCTTTCCTCGTCACGTAGAAAGGTTGCCTCCAAGGACTAGGTCGACTTGCGTACATGGTACGGGATTGTGATCCGGAGACAATGAGTGGATGCCGTAGTAGGTCTTTGGTGCCGTCTGTGATCGGGCTTTTGCTTTCCCTCAAGGAGGTACTCTCGTTTTTTTGTTTTTTTGTGGGTTGATCGGTGAGCTCAGGTCCTCTTGGATGTCAAGGTTGATGTGTTGTTTCAAACTTGCTTCCGGAGCTCTTCGATTTGAGCATAAATCTCGGCAGCCAGGCTCTTGGCCTTGCTCATCTTGGGTGTAAGCTCGTAGATGGCTTTGGTGAGCTGGCTGAGAATGCTGATCTTCACTTCATCATTCTCGCCACCAAAGTCGGCGTAGTCCTGGAATTGCTCTGGAATGATTCCCATTTGGACTTGCTGCCACATTTCCTTGAGTCGTTGAGCTTCTTCTCGTTGCATTTGGATGACCGACGACATCATGGCCATCTTTGCCTCAAGCTTGTCCAACTGCACAGACTGAGCAGAAGCTTGACGTGGCTGAGGTCGAGGTTGTTGAGGTGGCTGTTCCTCGTGATGAGATGCATGCTTGCGTTGTTGAAAGTGAATGTCATATCTTTGACGCGCAACTTCATCCTTGAGCACATCGTGGGCGTTCGAAATCTTTTGGAAGATCTTGGTGGCCTTTGGGTTACCCGCATTCTTGTCAGGATGATGCTTGAGAGCGAGCTTTCGATAACTCTTGGTAATGTCTTTGATTGTGCAGGTTGACTCAAGGCCGAGCACTGCATAATGATCTTGGAACCCCATTGTGATGTTGGATTGGATGCTGTTGTCCAGTAATCCGTAATCCAGTAATCCGATAATCCAGAAATCCAGTAACCCAGTATCCAGTGATGCAGTGACCTGAGTATGCAGTGACGGGGATAACTAGTACAATGATCAGTAGTGTAGATGCGAGGATGTACTGAGTGAAGATGTATTTACATGAGGATGTACTGATGTGATATAAGTATGCAGGGACCTTAGTATGCAGTGACGAGGATAACTGATGTATGGTTAGTAGGGTAGATGCGAGGATGTACAGTATGTACTGAGTGAAGATGTACTTACATGAGGATGTAAGGATGTGATATAAGTATGCAGGGACCTGAGGATGCAGTGACGAGGATATACTGACGTACGGTTAGTATAGTAGATGAGGATGTACTGATGTGAGAATGTACTAACATAAGTGTGCAGTGATGTGATATAAGTATGCAGTGACCGAAGTATGCAGTGACGTGAAGATATACTGATGTATGGTTAGCAGGGTAGATGAGGATGTACTGAGTGAGGATATACTAACTGAATGTGCAGTGACGAAATAATCAAGTCAAAGTTCAACCAAGAATAGTGGTTGAAAAAAAGAATATATGAAAGAAAGAAAAAGAAAACCTGAAATAAGACGAGCGAGGTCCTTCTAATACTTCTAGATCATACTAATTTAGCAATTGACTCACTCCTTTCTGACGTGTGTTAAAAAGATTTTTCCAGATATATTGCTCAACAGGGGGCATCTGATCTCGATTAGTCGTTCTCAAGTTTGAAATGTAAGGGACCTAACGACGGACAAGACCTTCACCAAACCCGAAAAGCTACATCGCGCCGCACTAATTGACAAGGCGCGCGCATGGATTGGGAGTAGGTTCCGGAGCTCAACCGTTCGCGAAAGGAGAAGGTACAATGGCCGCTGTTAGCTTTTACCGAATTACCAGTAACTGTTCATTAACATGATCACCCGGTATTCAGGTGGAGATCACGTCAATCGGAAGATCCTTTTTGGATGGCGTTGCGCAGCGTGGTATTCCTCTGATAAAAATACTTTCAATTTGCAAGCCAAGGCAGGAAGTGAACGTTATTCTATTTCTTCATACTATAAATGTGCCAAGACTAGAGGTCGCTTTCATGCAGGACGTCATAGGCAGGCGCGAGGGCTTCCAGAATTGCAACAACCTAATAAAAGTATATGAAAAATATTCCAGAAACGGACATAAGACCTTTGTGGCCATATAATATCACAAAAAGAGCTTTTTACCCGATTTTGATTAGTGCGTATATAGTTCTTTGGGGCCCCGTGGGGTCTCGAAAAATGGAGACGAGCCAATATAATGTCTAATAGCGAGCGAAGAAGGAAGGACCGACTATTACCTAGGTAGGTGACCGCTTTCTGAGAACTTTGGAACGCAGGTCACGATGTCTCGAAATTACTATATTCTGCAACATAAATATCCGCCGGTCTTCAAAATAGCGCAGCGAAACTTGGTAGGCCAACAAAAAGGGACACTTTCCATGAAATATGACGATCTAAACCAAACCAGCCTTCAAAAACGATGGTAAGCTAGTCAACGCGGTTGATACCTTGGCTGACTCATGCAAGCACAGTGGTTCCTTCTTGATCATGGTCACAAATAATAGAAATTTTGTTTGCCGTTCAGTCTACTAGAACGATGTACAATATATTCAAGGCGCAAGAGGACGGTGATTCGCTGCAGCAGGACTGCGCTTTTTCTCGAGAAATATATCTTTATATAAATCTCAGAAAGGATGTAGGTTTTGTTCACCGAGTGCTTCTCAAGCGAGTCACCAGAGTCACTTTAAAGCCAAAACATACACCACCCAAATTTTCCATTCATTCTCATCCTCTACCATGAATATCCCACCTAAACACCAAATAAATAGAACATGCCCCACAAGCTTCCATCCCATCCCGTCTCCACCGCTCCAGTCTCAACTCCCACACCCAGCCCTCCCTCTCTCCCTCCCCAGCGCAGCCAAACTAGCAAGCACAGCCCAACACATCATAATCTCCTCCTGTTCCTCACAGTAAGGATACATCGGTTGATGCCGACTCGCCGTCTCGATAGATTCAGCAACCGCCCTGTCGTACGAGATTTGGAGGTTCATAGCTTCTTGTTCTTCAGGATTTGGCGTCTCAGTGGGCGTACTGGTGGCGGCTGGCAAGGGAAGGAGCGTATCGTCTGCCCATGAATATGAATAAAGTTCGTCTAGCCATGAGAAAGGAGGACAATCTGGCCATGAAGGAAATTGATCCGGCCATGAAAAAGCTTCAACCGGGTCGTCGAAGGTTAACTGTTCCCAATGATTTGTGATGCCATCCTCGGTCCCTGAGTGATCGGCATCCGTGGGATTTGCCGTGGTGGTCGTCACCGGTGAACTTGCTGCGGCCCTGTCTACCGATACGCCGTGCTGGTCTTCACCGTTTTCTGGCTTGCTGTGTTCTTGAGGTTTATTAGCACAATGCAACGGTCAGTATCGAGAGAGTGACTTACTGGAGCCCATGTTTTTGAGTGTTAAGTGCGGTGAAGTGATGTTTTGATGGCAATTAAAGGAGTGAGCAACTTCCTTTAAGTATCAAAGATGCATTTCTTGGGTTATCCAAACGTAGTTCTTGAACTTTCGACGTTAATCATTTTGGAATTGAAAACGAGCATCTTTAACAAAGAAAAAGCACGTTGAGGGCCGTGGAAGCTTGTAGCAACACTCTCATAAGGGATGTCGACTCACGATTAGCTAGACATGAAGAATGAGAAAGAAACGTACGCCTGTAATAAAGCTAGGACCAGCAAGCCGCAGATATTTACATTGTTAGGGCAAATTCAAGATGATTGGAGCGAGAATATGTCTCTGTTGTCTTGAGCTGCGACGCAACACAATGGCTCAGGATTATGGATGTCCTCAAAAGAGTGAAGAAGGGCTATTCTTTGCATCTTTCGACCTCTGATACATGTTACATCCTCCAGAGAATAGTGGAACGTCTTGTACTGGCAAAATCACAAATCATCCGACGTGGCCACGCGGTAGGCACAAAGCTCTGACGACTTCTGCTCCGATATTCTAGAAGAACAACTGGTGATCCAAGTCAACGTGCATTCGTGCATAAAACGAACAATGAATCGCAGACACCTAGGTCTGAAGAAATCGAAGGTCTCAAGGCTCCTATACAATGTTCGAAACCGGCATTTGACGAAACGTGTGAAGAAAACCCAGAAAACAAAAATAAGAAACCGTGAGAAGCTGGGAGTAAAGACATACCTGCTCGTCGGCTCTGCCATTCCAACATATCGTTTCAATGTGTTAATTGACAACACCCATATTAGCCGACTCGGGAGACTACTCCCAGTCCAATAGGGGTCCAACTCACGAAGCAAGCCAAGAACTGCAAAGACACATACAAAGCAAGAACAGCCATATATCTTAGATGTTTGTTGTGACTAAGATGCTTGAATAGAGATTGTGTTGTCCAGGCCCTCAACGCGTGGAAACTTGGCCCTCTATTCCTCCTGGATCTGGGCTACGATGCAGATCGTAAAAAGCAGCTCTCGAGGACTTGCTATGCAAAGTATACATGAAAAGAGAACAGCTGCCAGTTGACGAGCGTCCGTGTGTTGATAAGTGTGACGCCATTATTCGAGAATATAATCCGATTCCATAACGGAATGTCTGCTAAAACCCTCCGAACCTTCCACAAAGTGAGGTTATCTGCAAATACCGCTGAAAGTGAGTGGTTGGGGTAGAATCGAAGATGTGCATATAATCCGATCCAGATCGTGGTTCAATCCTTGTTTTCACAGTTCCCAGTCGATCATCTTATCATGGAGAGGTGAATGATCGATTTGGATACTGGCATCCACGTCTCCGGAAGGATCCCACTTGTACAACTCTTTGCGGGCGCGACGAATCTTGAGATATTGAGTTTCCAGGTCATCCACGGCCTCCCTGAATCCTTGAAAAGAATAAGAGGACTGTTCCTGGAAAGCCTTCAAAACGAGCGTGGGAGAGTCACCGTCTGATCGAGCTTTAGAATGACTTCCGAAGTGGGGTTGAAGATTTTCAATATCTTCAATGATGCGGCTAGGTATCTTGCAGTCTTTAAGTGCGTTTGCGTAACTCTCCAAAAGCGCCATGCCAGACGAGATTTCGTCTATCCTTGCAAATGAACTCGAAACGAAAAGATGGCCGCATTCTCTGTAAGCATTAGAGAATAGTCCTCCAGGCAACTTCTCTTTATGGACGAATTCGGCTAGCTTTTGAGAGACAGCCATGATATGCTGGTACTGGGGTTCTAATGATGTGACGATCTTTGATCGCATGCGTCTGAACTCCGGTTTGTCTTGTCTTTCGATCTGGTGTTCCGTCCAATACAAGTCTGTGCCAAGGGGATCTGAATCATCAAAACTCGTCAAGCCACGCTTGTAAATGCGTTGCCCGGATAACATGGAAAGGAAGGCATTGCCCTCTTGACAACAGATCAAGCGATGTTCCAGTACATGGTGGAACGGCTCATAGTGATCAAAAGCCATGATGTAGTAAACCTGTATCAGAGTAGATATTAGCCTTACCAGGAACTGTAATTGAATATATATGGCTGGGGGTGACGCTAACGGTCATCCCGCTTTAACACACTGAAGAAGAAAACCATTATCATACCAGAGAGTTGTACATTTTAGCCAAAGAAATCGATGGTCGATTTTCTTGTGCCAGTCTTTTCAGCCCCTCGAGTTCAGCATCGTGTTTGCGCAGCTTAGTAGAAAAGTCATGCCTCCTACCACGAACACCGGTGGGAAACATGTGGAAAAAGTAAGACATCTCAGAGACAGTAGCGGCACGATGACGAAAGTTTTCGATGTTACGAAGGTTCTGAAGCGGTCTAATGAGGTGTATATCCCTCTCACCCTCATATGTGTTCAACATCACGAAGCCGTCCTCACGCGATGCGATCAGCAGCAGCTCTAGCGACTTCAATCTTGAGTCTGAGATTGCGATACAGAACCTGGTGAATATTGAAATTGTCTCCTCGTGCGTGCAAACGTTTCCAAGGAGCATAATCTTCCATCTTCGAACCCTTGAGACTGCGGAGAAGTGTGCTCTGTTGTCAAATCTTGTCAGGGGAGAGATAATGTATGGTTGATACGAATACCCCAGCTTGGGAACGAAAGCCACGAAAAATGTGTTGTCATCGTATAGGACAGATAAAGCTTCCCCGTTGATCTGCTTGCAAGTTGCAATAATATTCGGAGTCAAACCATAGGAATTCGTAATTCGAGTTCTGTCCGTTTCTTCGACAGATGGGAATTCAGCTAAGCTCGGATTGAATAACATGCATCGATAGATTAGGATCCTGACTTCGATAGGAACCTTGTCCAGAAAGTAACATGACGTGGAACAAGCTAGTTGGGTGGAACTCGGGTAGTTCAGGGCGGTGGCGCTCCTGGATTGTGATGAATTGGTGAGAGTGCCAGAGCTCTGAGCGAAGGGCATAATGATAGTGGACTTGGTATACGTAGTATCGTCTGCGGTACAGGGTGAAGACCGACCACTCAGGCCCGGGTCATTCGAGGCATCCATCTTAGTCATTGATCCGCTGTCATGAAGTTAGCGAAACGCTCGAGAATCCTCACAGAGTTGAGAGCTGAAGTACTCGCCGAGTAGTACAAATCGACGGTGCGGAAGGAGGTATTTGTCTGGATTTGACATCAGCTTCGACTACGGAGTGCATCTGGCATTGGTAATGAAGCTCACCTTTGCAGATTCTCCTGCTTAAAGCTTGCGATGAACTAAGGACTGCGAGGTTGAGTGGAGATGTTGTGTTGATGCAAAGGGAATGGAAACGAGCAAGAGCGACGAGTCAGACAATTGAATATGGGAAAACATGGGCAGTTGGTAGCGAGGCAGGTAGACTGCGAAAGCTATTAAGCGACTGCACCTGCCTCTTGGGATGCATCAAGGGCAGATGGCTATTATTTCACTGAATGTCATGAGTTAAGCAGAGGAGAATATAAAGTAAGAATATCTTGGATGATTCAGCACGACTCGCATTAAAGACTTCGCAGAAATAAACACAACACACACACATTCGAGAGAGAAATACGAGTCTGGCCTATACAATTCCAATTGGCAAGCTCGAGATAACACTAACATGCACAACGATTTCTTGGAACTGGTGACACTCCGATTCGAATGTAGTCGGGCATCACATTTATAGTTTGCAAAGAGTCTCACGCTTCATGCAAACCGATGCCGATATGAAATGCATACCGCAGGATTTCATTTCAAGGTGGGAGGGAGGCAGAGGCTTCGAATACCGTTTTAGCTCTTTACGAGTGACTCGGTGAGGGAACCTAGAAGACCACCACTCCACCAGGGCGTCTGAAAAGGCCCATTCCGCCCGCTTCAGATCCACATAGTGATGGCCACATTCTCATCGGGATATCCCTATCGCAATTCGTCTCGCAGTATCCGTTGCAGATAAAAAAGAAAAGAAAAGTTACCAAGAAGCAAGAAGCAAGAAGCAAGAAGGTGGGGACAAACTCGAAAAATACGTGGTAAATGGCTTACAGTAGTCAGCTTCATATCGATCGATATGCACCTTACCGTACCCACCAGATGTGAGCTGATCATCTCTCGAAATACCCTCATGCATTCGGCCCGCATCCCAGCGAGTAGCATGTTGAGATATCGATCGAGTGTGGTGATCTGATCCAAAGATAGGGCTGGATGAAGTAGGTGCAGTATCTTTCTCTATATAACATTCCTTTCCTAAGTCCTCCCCCTTTTCTATTCAATTCAAATCAAATCAAATCAAATCATCCTACAGTACCGTACTGTACCTTCACATCCTTGCCTTGCTCCCGAAACTCTCTCGGCAAAGTCAACCATGCAACCCACCCCGTCATCGGCTATGCGCTTCACGGCCCAGGTCTGGCCGAGATGGCTCCCAGCAGCCATGCAAGGCGAATCTCGCGCCGTGATCACGCGCATCGCGCCCTCGACCACCGTCAGCAAATACCAACCGGCGTCTACTCGCCAGCCAGCTTCTAGTTCCTCGTACCCGCCTCCTTCGAGGACACCGGCACAGAGACAAGCAAGCCAGCCGACGCAGTAGGAGCTGGGTTTTTTCAATGGCGACGAACCATGCCGGATTTCTTAGGGTCATGGTCATGATTCGACTCATAGCATATTGTCGAATTTGAACAAACAGCTGGAGGACAAGCATCATTGCATGTTTGTGACTGTCACATGAATGGATGCTTTAGAGCAAGATGTTTTACTACCAGGCAAGGCTTGGAGTGCTCGCAGGAAGGCGGTCTCAATAGATGCACTGGGCAACGACAGCGGAATGAAACCAGGGGAAGGTCTTTGGATATGGAGGAGAAGGGCTCTAAAAGGCGTCACGGAAGCTTTCTTGGGGGTTGGAAGTTTGTTTGGGTTATGCTGTAACTCCGGCCTGAGAGGGAGAGAGAGGAAGAATATGCCCTTCGGATGGGAGTCAAAATGGGGAAATCTGCGTGTAGAATGTACAACTCGGGATGTGGGGTAGGCACTCGTGGCCAAAAGTTTTGGAGATAAGTAGCCTGGCTCGGCTTGGAAGTTATTAGAAGGAATCCAATCAAACATTTTTATATCGGATGTTCGGTCGTTAGTTAATAAGATTAATTTGAGGATCTTTTAGTTTGTATCTGTGTATTTGTCTTGTCCTGCGCCAACATTGCAAACTTGATGCTACCTATGCAGTTATACGTTCATTTATAAGGAACGCAGAAGGGGCAAGATGGAAGAATGGGTCGTTTATGTCGGGATATCACATCTTTCGTGTCACTTGGACTCAGCAGGTACACGAGAAAAGATCTAGGTGGGCTTAGACACACAGCGAAGAATCAATTCCTTCATACCATGCGCGCAAGAGCTCTATCTCGACAGAAAATGCGTAGACTGCAAATACGCCAACCCCTCCCCCGTAAAAACGCCATTGAAAAGCAAAGCAAAGTACATTATGCCATTCATTTCATTCCCCCAAAACATCAAGCAATACCCTGGCCTCCATTAACAGACAAGCCATTCTCCTCCATCATCACCCCATGCTCATCGTAAACCACATGGCTAAAGGCATCGAAATCATTATGGTCCACTAACCAATCCTCATCATCCACATCATTAGTCAACTTTGCCATCAGTCCATTGCCAGCTTTGGGGTAGGGAGGGCTGGCGGGTGTGCTTTCGCGGCTATCTCTATCTTCACCTTGAGCATTGAGCGTAGGGGGCGCAGACGATGCGTGGCCGAGAGATGCGGATACGCTACCGGGTGGTGTTTTGATCTTGCGGATAAAGTTGATGGTTGCATTTGGTGCTGTTTCGGCGCGGGAGAAGAGGCCGGTTGAGATCGTTAAGGAGGGTGGGAAGGGCTGTTGGGGGTGGATGTTCGTTCGACGCTCGGCGTTGGCGTGGGCGGTAGCGTTGGCGTGCGCGGTGGTGTAGGCGTTAGAAGTCTGAGGGGGAGGAAAGATTGGAAGGTTCGGATGAAGGACTGTAGCTTGCATGAGAAGGTTTACGAGCTGTTGATGTGGAAGGGAGTTGAAGTACGAGCGTTTCTGTGACGTTTCGTTAGTGATGAGATATGTGAAGGGTGATGAGGACAAACCTCTTCTGAACTATGTCCTTGCCAGCTGACCCCTTTTGGCTCAGAGCTTGCGGGCTTAATACCCTTCTTCTTACTACATTCCGTGCAGTACCAAGGCGCCGTTTCGTCGTTGACCATTTCTTCGGATACAATAGGATCATGGCACATTTGATGCCAACCCAGATTGCATCCATCGCAAAACACAATCATGTTTTTCTGTGGGCTATGTCCTCTTCCACATCTCTTGCACAACGCTTGTTCCTGTGCCCTCTTGGACGGTGCTCGTTTTCTCGAATTGGGCTCAGATACAGCCGGAATGAAAGGTGCAGGCTTGACAATATGACGTCCGGACTGCGTGATCTTGGGCATCTCCGTAACGCTCTCAGCATCGTCCGAGTCCGAATCACCTCCGAGCTTAGACATCGTGTCAGACTCCTCCTCCTCACTCACACTTTCAGACTTCATACGCTTCCTCTTTGTTCCCGCTCGCGCACCACCTCTTCCCCTGGCGGACCCTCGACCTTTGCCGCTAGCTGATCCAGCAGCAGAGCTCGTGGGCGTACTTGCAGGTCGTGGCGCTATCGAGCTACCTCCCATAGATGTTCTCCCCGCAGCTCCAGCTCTCTGCCTATTTCCAATCGGCGGACTCGGGATCTCCATATTCATTGATGTCTTCATGCCCATCATCACATTGCGCTTCATATCCTCATAACCCGGAGGGGGGCCAGCCATGCCAATTGAGGAGAGGCTTGAGCCACCGAGAGAGCCAGAGCCAGATTGGATGCGCTTCAAAATCATTTCCGTCGCTGCAGAGAACTGGGGAACGTATTTGGGAGGTGAGTCGGTTGGGGCATCACCACTGCCAGACGTAGCTGGTGTTTGAGGGGGCGCGTCAGAAGCCATGTTGGATCGCGAATAGGTTGCGGGAATATGCGCCGGAGGCTGTAGATACTGACGCAGGGTATTAATAATAATTGAGCTGCATAGAACTAGGAGGCCAACCTCTGAAGTAGTGATACCAGATAGTCCGAGTTCAATTGGCCTTTCTCAATCTCGACAGACGTCGTTGGCGCTGAGCCTAAGTGAGGCGCGATATCGGGAGATGTAGAAGATCAACGAAAGCGCGTTGGGAGTATGAAGGTCGGATTTGATGCCGGCAAGTGTTCGCAACAACGCGTTAATAGTATTGAAGAACGACAGGTTGATGATGGTCTTTTCAGCACAATTCTAGCCAAACGATGAACTATCCATTACCACGTGATTTAATACCACGTGATTACACGTCAATTCAACACCTGCAACGTATGAATTGTATTCAGAGGCCAAAGAATTTCAGGGGGGTCATCATTAGTGCCTGGCTTGAGATAGGCAGCCCTTCATTGAATATGGCTTATGATTTCCAAATGTTGCCCCTCCGTGGACAATTCATGCAGAGTCTAGGTAGGTTATTCCCCAATCGATTTGACCGTCTATGAATATCTATAACTGGGTTTCTATTTTACAGCTCCTTCAGATTTCAATGACTCTATATCTGTTTCGCTCAAACCTAAAACTTCTCGCAAAACTTCATCCGTATGCTGACCCAGCATCGGAGGGGCCGTTCGAATACTTGGCTTACTCTCGCTATACTTCACTGGCGTATTGACCATCTTGATTGGGCCACAAAACTCATGGTCCATTTCCTTGACCATATCTCTGGCTAAAACATGCTTGTGGCTCAACGTCCCTTGCACATCATTGACAGCTGAGTAAGGCAGACCAGAGCCTTCAAAAACATCCAGCCATTCTTGGGTCGTCTTCGTCTGTGTAATCGTTTCTATCGAACCATCGAGTTCAACTCGATTTGCAACTCTTTGGGCGTTGACTTCGAATTTGGGGTCTGTCTTCCATTCTGGACGTCCGAGACCGTTGCAGATTAGGCCGAATAAACGGTCATTTCCTCCACCAAAGAGGACATCTCCGTCTTTGGTTTTGTAAGATCTATAAGGAACAATCGAAGCTATCACAGTCAGCGGGAGTGCAAATTCTCTGGAAAGACACTTACGATGAGCTGTCCCCCATCGTCCCTCATCTTTCTTTCCACTGATCAAACAACTGCTGGCAATATTTGCAAGAGTTGCAACCTGACAATCGCTCAGCGCAACATCAATATGTTGCCCTCTATTAGTTCTTGCCCTGGCAATAATTGCTGCCATGATACTATTGCTAGTATATAGTCCAGTTGTCAAATCAGTGACAGCGACCCCAACCTTTACTGGTGGTCCATCTCGACTTCCCGTGATATGCATCAGACCAAACTCTGCTTCAACCATAACATCGTAGCCAGCTCGATTTGAATATGGGCCAGTCTGACCATAGCCAGTAATCGATGCATAGATTAATCGTGGGTTTATTTTACTGAGTGTTTCGAAATCCATGCCATATTTCTTCAGCGTGCCAGGCAGGTAATTTTCAACTAAGATATCACTTTCTGCGACGAGCTTGTGGAGGATATCGACGCCAGATTTGTGTTGGAATGAAAGACCGAGTGATTTCTTGTTACGGTTCACCTATTCCCAAATCAGTCTCTGCGGTTGATGGAAGGGGAGGGGCGTATACAGCCAAGAAGTAGGCACTTTCCCCATGACCTTCCTGACCAGAACCTTCTTTATATTTCGCATACGGTGGGCCCCAATGTCTGGTATCATCTCCTTTGGTAGGATGCTCAATCTTTATGACTTCTGCGCTGGTTTCCGTAAGCATTTGGGAATCGTATTCGAAGGACGATTGTGGAATCGTACCCTAAGTCTCCAAGTATTTGTGTACAATATGGCTACACGTGGTATTAGCATGTTTCTTAAGTCAGCACCCAAGAGGTCTTACACCCGCGAGCACTCTCGTCATGTCCAAGACTTTGTATCCCTTCAATGGCAACGTCATGTCGTTTCCTGCAACATCCGCAAACTCTCGGCGCCGGGTGCAGCAGAACGCTGACCGAGAGCCATTGGGAAGTAGAAGCGCTTGGGAAGCACGGCGGAGGTATTGTCGAGATATTGAGGCCGTCATGGTTGTACAGAAATGTTGTGTTTAGATGGTGAGAGCAGAAGTAGAGCTGCCCCACCAAGCTTCCCCGGATTCTCGACAAGCCTCGGCCTAGCAACCTCACTTCGGCAAAGCTGACGAGCTCACCAACAACACATCTCACGCAAATCTCGACGCTCCGATCTTGACAACATCGGAATCTCCACCATACTGGTCATTTCCCATGGCTTTCACACATTGCCACAAAGCAATCAACTGGGGATCCCAGACAGCTCGAGAAGCTTGATGAGAGTTACTATCTCAAGCCAGACCGCATCGTCATTTTCAGATATCGGCTCATGTGCATGTTCCCAAGAAGCCAAACTCTTCAAGAATGAATAGCACCAGTCTTGCAAGCCCTGTTACTACCGCTTTGTATCAGCGCCGTGCAATGAACAGCTGTTTAATCTTTTCGAGCAGTGCGGGGTGGGGAAACGTCGAAGTGTGCCAGGAGGGCAGAGCTGCGCTGCTTTGCAAAACAGAGTCCGCGTTCAAGTACGAATGGGTAACCTCAATTTGTGTGACTCCCGTTACATTTATTATGGGCAAGTAAGGGTAAAGCTTATATCTGACGCTTACTTGTCGGATTTTATATTTAGTATTGAAAGTTTAATTGTTACCATGATGTACCTTACCACTGTATGACTGAGCCTTATCATTCACCCTGCTGTGCCTTTTTTGCTTTGTCCTTCGATTGTTTGACCGTCCTGTTGCGTGGTCGAACACGTGACTGGCTTGGTGAATTACAATTGCTTTTTATGCAATCGATCCACACTTCCGCTTCCACTTCTGGATCTGCACGACTCTTGAAGCCATCCTTGTGCCTTCAGATCGTACGTTGCATTATCTCTCGTTGACGGCTGACGACTGGGGCAACTTCCAGGCAAGCTACCTTACTCTCAATCAGTACAGCTCACTGACAGTGCCTCTAGGACCGGCCTCCTCCATTTTGTGCAAAATCGTCACTTTCACCTTTCGATATCTGAAATGTCTCTTCCGCAAGACCATGCAGCCCCTACAGGTGGAGAGTCTCTTGCAGTGACTGCTCCTAGTCAAGTCAGCCACTACATCTTGAAGGACCTATCCTTCCTCGAAAATCTATTCAATGAAGTTCGCCGCGAGGTCACCAAGCAGCTAGTCCCCCTCCAAGTGAAGCACACAGGGTGCCATTTCCTCGATAAGCTCCCGCTAGAACTCCGCAATATGATTTATTCGCTTGTTCTCGCCAACTCGACCTTGGGGGGGGAGGAGCCTTCGTCCGTTCTCAAAGCCAATGAATATCGCGAGTCGACTGCGTATGGCTTGACTCCCGGCCTGCTCGCCACCTGTAAGCAGATATACAAGGAGGCATCATGCACTCTCTATGCAAGCAACACTTTTATCATGTCATTTGGGCTGTCAAATTCTGTGGTGCGCGGGGTTAACAATTATATCCCCTGTGGTGTCTCGCCGGTAACGAGATACGGCACTGGACATGCCATCTCTAAAGTCCGCAAGTGGAAGGTCTTCATCGGCTCAAAATATTTTGATTCTCCACATGTTCCGAGTGGGTTTTTGAATTTCTGCCGTGCTATTTGCCATTCGCCACCAAATTCTGTGGAGTTGCTCATTGCTGAAGAACTCGTACATTTGTCTCACCGCCGAAGCCTGGCAGAGGTGCTTCAACCGCTTCAACGCCTGCGAAATGTAGAAAGCTTCACCTTCCGAGAAGGTTTCACCCTCCGAGAAGGCAGCATCAATGAAATTCCGAGGATCATAAAGCTTCCTGAAAACCATGACCGAAAGTCCGTCTTCGTGGGACAAGAGTCCTTTCAACAGGAAATATCTGAACTGGTAACCGGAAATTCGCCTGTTGAGTTTTCCACAAATATACACAACTGTCTTATCTCCTATTACACAGCTTTCGAACGTTACGAACAGCTCCGAAATTCCATGAAGCTTACCTATGACTGGTTCGCTAAGCAAGACGAGCCCGGGAACACTACCATGCCACCATTTTATAATCTCGAAGATCTATATGATAATTCCGAATTCAACCCCATCCATTTCGACTTAGACACCTCCTTCAAGGCAGCTAAGGGAGAAGATGCGGCCCAAGTCAAGCAAAGCCGAGCATCTGTTCTCAGATACCTCGAGCCTCGATATTTACGACTTACAGCTGCTTCTATCAACATAGCTGAATTCGTCAAGGAGCACAAGCAACCAAATGGACTGTTCACTTCCGATGCTGAAGAGTGGCTCGATGAAGACCTTGATGAATGGGCTCTCGAGTTTCCCCGGGCTGTGATTCTTCTGGAAGATTACGTTGATGCATTCGAAGATCACCAGAAACCTGTTAAGCTTCGCGCTTACCTAAAGTCTCATGGTAAATCGGTCCTTAACCGTTACAAGAGGTTTCCTGCCGAAATGGCTATTGAGCAGATGAACATGATGATAAATTCAGGTGAATATGTTGGGGGCATCGATTTATTCAAGACCGCTGTCGACTCCTTGGACCGTCAATACCTTATTGTCCGCGAAGCTCGGAAGGCTATCTATCAGTTTGACTCCCTCAAGGAGTACGGCTCCACCATTGCTCTTGATGAGCCACCACCACTGTGCGACGAGATGGTTGCCTGGAATGTGGACGAGCCAGTCTTTGGGCCGGTTGAGAAGCCTTTGGGACGCGGAAATCGATAGGTATGCTGGGTCGGACGCGGATATGGGTGCGGAGGACTACGATTAGGCTTGATGGCTATGCCTGAGACCAAAGAAGCGATCCTGGCTATGAGGATGAAAATGAATACGAGGCATTTGGAATTGTGAGAGCGAGACTCCGGGAAGCTTAGCGTGGGGGCCGATGGGTAGCAAAGCCTTTAGTCTGAACATGGCTTTGCAGACAGAGGTTGTTGGCATGGCAGTGCATTCCCTCCGACGACGTCTATCACGGGTAACACTAAGATGGACGACTATAACGAGCCTTCCCTTTCCCCACCTAGCCGCAGCTAGAATTCATAGTATTGAATTCGCATTAATTGCTCTAAAACATAACACGATTCAATTGTGAACTGGCGTATACGTACGTCATGTGCTTGGCTCGCCTGTGGTAGAGTGTTTCCCTCGGTTTTCTGGCCAGCTGCTGTTTCCCAATACAACCAACTTCCGACAACTACATTGGGCTTAGGACGACGTCTTTTCTCATCTCCATATCGTCAACAGTTCATCTGTGAGTATTCATTGTAGATTTTGACAGTTTGGACTGACACTGTTGTAGAAGTCCACGATGGCGAACGAATTAGGAAAGACCGTCTGTCAGTCACCGGACTCTATCAATCAAACCTCCACTCCGGATCACGACGAGCCTGCCACCACAAATTGCCCCTTCCTGGACAAATTCCCACCAGAGATCCGGAATCACATTTACGAACTTCTCTTGGTCAATCCAATCCTGGCAACAGGCTTATCCATCAGCGAAGAGACCGACTGGGGTAGGAACGCTACCTACAGCCTTGCACCTAACATTCTCGGAACCTGCAAGGAAATACATGCCGAAGCTACATACTATCTATATGAAAAGAACACCTTCATCATAGCTCTAGGGATTAATCGCTCTGCTGTCCATCAATTTAGTATGAGAGATGTCATTCCATCTCCATTGACTAGATATGGTATGGAAGGCACAAGGCCAGCGATTGTTCAGGTCCGCCATTGGAAAATCATGATAGCACGGTTCAAACACCTCGTATGGGTTGGCGACGGGTATCCTCTCAGAGCCCTCTCAAGTTTTTGCAACAAGATTTGCTACTCACCACCAAAATCAATCGAAGTACTGCTGGCCCCATCAGGATTCGATGATGTAGAAGTGCAGGATTACTTCTTGCCAGTGGAAGAAGGTCTCATTCCATTTCGCTCCCTGCGCAACTTGCAGAATTTCTGGATTCGTGACCTTACAAGATCCGAGGCTGCAGATATTTTCAAGGCCGATATTGACTCTAACAGTCTGAAAAGCCATTTAGATGACCAGAAATGCCTCGTCACTAAGCTAAGTAAGCTAGTCCAAGGCAATACGCCTGTTGAGTTCTTAGTCGAGATGCACCACTGCTTGGTTTCTTATGTCGCGGCTTTCGAACCCTGTGAGCAATTTCGACCAACATTTAGACGCAGATTTGCATTCCTTCAAGATGATTCCGAACCAGAGCCATGGGACAACTGCACTTCAGACTGTAGGCTCTTTGAGACACACCGTCTTCCGTTATACAAAGATTGTATCGTTGATGCTTTGGCATCATGCCAAGCCTTTGCCGAAGACTTTGATGGTGATAAGGCCCCGTCTGGTTCACTTTTTGAGTTAAAGCACTTTGGGTCAAAGTGATTTTAGGTCAAAGTGCTTTGACTTAAAGCACTTTGACTCACAGATTTTGACCTAAGCAGTGTCTAGTAGTATTGCAATCGCCACTTTTATGGGTCTTAATGAAGTCTAGTATTTTAGCGTGAAGTGCCATTTTGCCTTGTAAAATCCGATGCCTTTCATGATAGTAAGCGTACTTACTATCATTAAAAGCATTATGATGACTTGAAATAGTAAAGCCTACACATTAAACTACCCTCTACTGCCTGATCTAAATGCTCTTAGCATTCTATATACCCCTGAATCTACTATTATAGTTGATATTATAGCAAATGAGGCTGAGAATGCGGCTTAAAATGAGGCTGAAGCCTCTAATTCCGCCTCTCTCCCTAATCTCTTCCTCTAAATCGATGAATCTATATTAATATAAGAGCTTATAAGATCTGCCTCTACTAGCAATAAATCTTCTACAGTAGCCCTAGCTACTCCTACTCTTATACTAAAGAATAATCATAGATTTATCCTAATTCGGCCTAGTTAAAAAACTATCGATTTACTAAATCCCCCTAAAGGATACTCTATTACTTAGACTAATAGCATGAATCAGGCATATATAGCAGCTTGTAAGATATAAGTTAGGGCAGGAAAACGTATAGATATAGCGCTTAAAAGTGAGGCTTAGCCTATAGTAGCAAACTTCATATAACTATATGCTGTTGATCTATTTAAAATCACTAAAAAACAACTTTAAGTAAAGTGGAATATATAGAAAACGTACTTTAAGTAGTACTAGCAGGTGAGGGACTTCTCTAGCATAGGTTAGAATGAGCAGGAGTGTCGATTTGAGGCTATAGATAGCATTTAGGAAGCTCTATTTAAGGCCTATCTGCAATTAAAGCTATAGTAATGAAAATAAGTAATATTAATTAGCGAAATGGAGCTATGTTTTAAGGGTAGGGTTGCTACTAGCAAACGAGCAGGTAGAATTGCCTCTTTTATAAAGAAAGACGTCTTAATACTCTACTCTAATAAGCTTGATATCTAACTAGATCTATACTTAGGTTTATTACTATTACTATAAGTTAATACCTTCTAGTAGCTTGCTAATTCATATAACCTAGTAGAATCTATTGATACTCCTAAACTTGATACTATTATTACTAAGGTAACCGCTAGACTAGGCTGAAAGCGTATAGCAATAAATACCCTACTTTAGGGGGAGAAAAGGGGGGGTAATATCCCTTTTACTTTAGAGAGGCTTGTAGCTATAATGATAGAGGCAAATGTAGAGTCTAAACGTCTTTAGGAGATATAGGAGCAGGTGATTAAAGAGGAGAGGGAGTAAGCTAGACCCTTAGCGCTTTGTATAATTAAGCATTTGAAGGCAATATACCCTAAGGTAGGGTAGTACTTTAATATAAGGGTTAAGAAGTAATTAATAAAATGCTTTAATAAAGATGAAGAGGGAACTAGCCTTACTAAAGCTTAATTCTACCTATCTCTTATAAGTGTAGATAGGGATGAGTATATGGTAGAGGTTATAGGAAGCCCTAGGATTAATATAACTATTAAGCTAAATGATAAGAAGCAATAGGAAGGAACGGTCTAGAATTGAGGAAAAATAGCTAGTTTTGCTATATTTTGAGTATATTTGTAGATCTTATAATATATTTTATATACTACTAAAACTACTATACAAATTAAAGAAATTCTGCGTATTATAAATAAAAGTCTATTAAGATTCACTTGAATTTAACTTCGTTTTCGCTATAGCAATCTAAGCAATTGAAAACATTAAATAGCTTCGCCGCGATAGCGCTTTTCCTCCTTATATTACTACTACATGCTCTCTGCTAGCGTCTCCCTAAATTGGTCTATCTGCCTTATGCCCTTATTATCTTCTACTACTACTAATTAGTCGTAGACCCCCTTATCTACTTGTAGATTTGTCTCTTTAATTCGCTTAGTATGAAGGAAGATATTATATGATTCTCGTGCCCTAATCTAGTTGTAAAGAGCAGTATAGGCTAGTATGATCTAGTACTACTTACGGAAGCTATACTCTATTTGTTAACTAAGCATTTTAAACTAGCGTTTAATAATGCTAAAGATATACTTGATAGCATTATAGAAAGAGGAATAGTAAAGGTTAAATAGCTCTTCTTTCATCTAAGGCTTTAAGCTAGCAAGTACCTACTCTTATAGGTGATATCTCATACCTTGATAAGGTATTAAATATAGCTATCGATTTATATACCCTGCATTAGCTAAATAGAACTTCCTAGGAGGAATTATAAAGCCTCTACATTATACTACATTATCTAGAACTCGAGTATCATACGTGCTTCCCTCCTAGCTAGTATAAACGTATAAAAATTGAAGGTTAAAGGTATAGATTCTAAGAACGTTCTAGGAGATAAAGCCTTTACAATTGTAAAATAGTAGCATTAATTCTAGTAATAGAAATGCATAGATATAGGTGCTATTAAGTGCTCTAATGCAATTATTAAAAAAGGGCGTAAACTTAGGGTTTATAGTAATATATAAATCCGTTGGACGAGTATCTAGATCTAGTAGTATAACTATTACTTTATAGAGGAGTATAAGAGCTTAGAGTACCTAATTAAATATAGTACTAATTGTCTAAAGAGAGCGCCTAAATAGCTCTATAGCCATATGCTAAAAAGCGCTATTACCTATAATATAGAGGAAAATCCTAAGCTTTTCTTTAATTGAGATAAGGCGATTACCCCTTAATGAGGTATGCTATAGAACCTAGGCCTAGAGCTCTAAAAACGTGCTCTTATACATCTGTAGATTCTAAAAGACTTTATCCTTATAGTCCTAATTAAGCATTGCCTTAATTCGATCTCTTTTTCTTTGATTTGTGATAATATAGAAGGTCTTGTTATAATATTTATCAATATGCTCTACTACTAAAGAGGCAGTAAATAGCCTCTTATTTTGCTTATCTTAGCATTATAGAAGTCCCTAAATAGTATGCTTGTGATCTCTAGTATTTTGCTTTCATAAAAGGTCTATATTTAAAGGATTTATGGTAAGATATTAGGGTTATTAATGTTTATTAGCTATAATACTATAAAAAGTAGCACATATATTAACTTTTACGCTAGTTTTTAGCGCTTTTTAGGTTTTATCTTTAATTAAAAGCACCTTCAAGCTACTTTAACTTAAAATCGTGCATAGACGTATTTTGTATGCATCTAAAATCTTCACTTTGGGTCAAAATCTCTTTAAGTCAAGTAGTGTCTAGTGTTTTTTATTTTGGGTCACAGAAATCCAGCATTTTGGGTCAAAAAAGTGAACCAGACAGGCCCTAAGTTCCATATGTCTCGAGCCTTCATTCTGAAGCACTTCGAGGATCATTTTAGAAACATTTCAAAATCTTCACCGAAGAACGGCATCTTGACCAGCCCGAGGTTCAGCTTCTCGCACAGTGTCTAGTGTATCTCAAAGACTACAACAACACGTTACAAGCCTTTCCAAGAGATTCGGCTTTCGATAATCCGCAACTCAGACCAATAGGACAAGAGTCTTTCAAACGTCTTGGGCGTCGTTCCGCAGACTTGGCCATCGAGCAGTTGAATCAATCCATGAACAACCACGCTTTCAATGGTTGTTTCGCACAGTGTAAAGTCGTCTTCGATGACTTGGACAGCCAATATCTCGAGATCATCAGGGCTAGAAAAGCGCTTTTCAAATGGGACATTCCGAATGGTATCAAATGCCCTCTCGGGAAGGATGATTATTCTACGACTGCTCGTAACCACATTGTCAATTGGGCGGTGGACGAGTCAGTTTTAATACCTGAACCATCTGAAGGGCCAGAAGACGACTATTCTGATCCTCTGATCGACTACTCGCCTGATATGGAGAGTGACAATGATACGAGTGAGAGTACGCATGTGGAAATGCGGGACGACGAGGATGGAGAATCTTGATCTCGGGACTGAAGCAGTCAATACAGACGTGGCGGACAAGGAAAGCAGCACCAAATTACCATGTGCCAGGCGGTGCGGGACATCAAAAGTTGGTAAGAACAAGTTGCCGCTTTTTTGGTGTCCTGCAAACTCAAGGGTTCATGATCAACGGTCGTTTTATGGAGAAGGCCGTATAGCACTGTAGGAGCTAAAGAGAAGATATGCATCTTTTGCGACCAGTTTGAGAACTCCTCATTTAGGGGTGAAGAGGTTACCATAATGCACCAAGATAATACCGTACGGCCATCACCCACAGTACAGTACTGATTACGCATCCAGTCTCCTACAGAAACGCAAATCTTTGGCTCAATACAAAATTCTGACCCTCCCAATGTGTTTCTAGTTGTGCATCTAGTCCTTTTGCTCGCCAGGAAATATAAGTACTTGGAGAGGGTGTCTTAACTCCTGTGCATACTCGAGACATTTTAACCACTTCTCTAGTTGAGCGAGACCCGCGCACCTTTCATGGAGTATACCGCGAAACAGCCTGCTCTACCTGTATCAAAGCAGTTTTACACTGTAGGTGACGCTGTTCATACAATCCACTACTCCATTGGTAAAGCGCTTGCACCGAGACGAGGCTTCATCATGAGCTTTGACACGGAAGAGCACAGCAAAGTCATTGTATGGGACTTTGCCAACATGCTCGAATGAAAATAGGTATCTAAAAAGCAGCGCTAAGAACACTCGCAAGACAATCTATCTATGCCACCAAAATCTTCCAAAAGCTTCCAAAAGCTTTCTCTAATGAACGCCCCTGGTTGACGAACAATGCCATCGACCTGAATTCACAAAGTCCGGGCATAAAAACTTTGATATACGCCTTGCACACTAGAGTTGAGACTTTACACTTTCCTCCATACCAGGAAAAGCGTTCATGAGAGCCCCATGCAGTCTTCCGTCGCGCAGCGCTTCGTATATGATGGAGATCCAGGATCCGATTGTCTTTTTGGACCGCCCGTCGATGGTGTCGCTCTTTGCTGTGGGGTGCTGTGGAGGATAGAGTCAGTATTGGGAAGGTGGGAACAAGTTTTCGGAGCAAAGGAAAGGCAATAATGTGATGTATATTCTGGACGCTGGAGATTTGAAGAGTGGAGTGGAGTGGGATGAGTTCTCTTGTCCAAAGAAAGGTTTGGGAGTTCCGAATATGAGCTTACCTCTACAAGTCCCATGTGAAAAGGGACAGCTAATTGTTGTCGAACAGCCAGGTATAGCGCCTTGGAACCAACTCCAAGTAGGTCGGCTGTGTGTGGTTTTTTGAAGAAAGCGGTTGTTGATGATTCATAGATGGATTTCATCGTTTGAACTGTTTCGGACCTCCACTTATCCATCAGGACGGCATTGTCAACCACGGGCCCGGAATTCCCATGCGTGACGATAGCTTTCAGTATAATGGGTAAAGCAGTGTCGACAGTGACTCGAAATCTGTCCTTGGCATCAAGACGCGAGCTAGATTGCCAAGATGAAATTACATGCCCATCCAAAGACGTATTGAGAGCGTTTAGCTCATCTGCTGAAAGCACGCGTGCAAACACAGACGACGTTTGAGAGGGGAGCACAAGTCGCAGCTGGGACAAAAATGACAAATGCATAGCTCGAAGATCAAGAGCTTGGCAACAAACATACAAACTACAGGCGCACAACAACGATAGCAGTTCTACCGCTTGCATCGTGTACCGAGCTGAAACAAAAGCCATGGAATTGACAGACTGATTATGCATCTCCGCTGCTTGAACATGAGAACTGACGGGGTTTGCGAGATATGCAAGCTCGGACATGTAAGAAGCCATGCTGATATCGACGCCCTTCATGGTGAAGGAGAGACTCGGATTATCTGCTACCAGGTTTGTGGGAAGGCCGTTGCTGAGGCTCGGGTCGATTAGCTCAGTGGCCTGTGAGAAGAGGAGCTTCCCGAACATCTGAAGCGACAAACGCGTCTTCTCCATGGCCGACGTGATAGACGTTCCTTGAAAGTTGGCGCCGTTGTAAATGGCTTGTGTTTTACTGTCTACAAGTGGATTGTCGCTGGAGGAGTTGAGTTCTGTTCTGATTTGGCGGTCTGCAAGGAGTAGATCTTCAAGCTGTGGCCCGATCCACTGCGAAGCGCTTCGTACGGCGTATCTGTTTTGGATGAGGCCAGACGTTTGCCGATTTTCCTTGCCCAGGGTATCTTGGGTAAGCTTAGATCCCTGGAGCAGCTGGAAAATATTCCGAGCACTCTCAATCTGACCAGTGTGAGGTCTGACTTCTGCAATGAACGAGTGGAAGCTTTCAGAAGTGCCTAGCAATGCCTCGCAAGCCATTGCAGAGAGAGCTTGGGTCAGGAGTGCTAGATGATGAGACTCATAAATCACCAAGCTGGCCAGAGCTGCGGAAGCAGATGTACCATTCACAAGTCCCAATCCTTCCTTTGGCCCCAAAGTTCTGATATCTTCTCCGACAGACTTGAGGGCGTCTCTTGCGGTCAAAACTTTCGTTGAACCCCCCAGGACGCCCGATTTGTTTTCCACGCGTACGAATACGTCGGGACTTCCTTCAATAGCACCAGCAACATAGGATAGAGGCATGAGGTCACCTGAGGCCGAGACAGAACCCCTCAAAGGCACAATTGGGGTAATCCCATGGCGAAAAAGTGCAAGTATCGAATGTATGACGGGTAGAGAGACAGCGGAATGACCACGGGCTGTTACATTGCACCGAACCAGCATCATTGCCTTCACCCAAGCAGTCGGCATCGCTTGCGAGGCAAGAACGCTACTTCCTGTAGAGCTGCCGCCATCATCTTTATCAGCTTGGATCAGCACTCCGGCCTGGGTCAATTGTAGCAGAGCCGCTTGCAGCGCAAACAAATCATTTGTGCGTGAGTCGGCGCTTCCACCGAAACCAGTGTTGACGCCTGAGTGGGAATATTAGCAAATGGTATCACCAAAAAGCTATATTGCGAGTTCGGACGCCACGTGATTATTCACCCAAGGTAGCAAGACTTTAAGTCAAAGAGTTGACGAATGCTTGGATTCTATCATCTTCAGGTTTGTCCATGGAACAAGTTCTCTGTCATTCACTTAGGCGCAAGACTCAATAGTCTCCTGTCTCAGTGACAATGCCATGTTTCGAGGAAAATAGAAGAAAGACTGGAAAGCACATACCGTAGACATGGCGGCCCTCAGCTAGATGGTTCATCAGCACATCGACACTGGCAGCCATCCGATCCGTAACAGATGGATCGGATGTCAGCTGTGGTATACATTCGTTCCTGTCATCAAATCAGCCAGACCGCTCGGGGTGCAGGCAAGGGAAAAGCTTACCCGGCGACCGCAACAACGTGCGGGATATCGAGTGTTGTCCCATCAATCACGATCCCTTCGCCAGAGACTATCTTCTCGAGGGCTTTCCAGTAACACCGTGTAACTTCCAAGTGGTTCAAGGATTGGAATTCGGCCATGATGCTCAATTATGCTATGATAAGAGAAGGTGCAGGAGAAATCGGTTGTTTGGGTAGAAGAGAAAAGTGATCATGCGAGAGAGTTGGTCATGGTATATAGTTTGGTGCAGCCAGACATTTCGTGGTACAGTATCTCAAGTACTCCGTAACTTGATGAAGCCATGGTTACGAAAATGTTGAACTGAGACCCACTTATACTCTAAGCAGAGATTGCCCTTATCAAGCGTTTCTAGCTTTACTAAGGTATGCTTACTGCCAAGCTAGGCTAGATTTTTCCATTTTTAGGTATTCCTTCGAAGTAAAGACCCTCCTACATTTATATACCTTCCTAATCAATCAATCACTCACCGTTTTCTGACTTGTGATGCATCAGAAAACAGGCGCTGGATTTGATCTTCGGAATTACAGAAAGGACATTCGTCCGGAACTTCGGGTATGTACCTAGGTAAGCAAGACAAATGCAGGTTTGTGCATAAGATGCCGCGCTTACCAACAGAAGAAGACATCGACGTCTGCTTGTGTATGACTAAGCCAGGGCTAGGCCGGATCTGTCAGAATCATGTGCTAAAACTGCTTCTCTGCTACCTAGACTTAGTTATGTTGAGTTACTAATATGCTTGTAGGGGGTTTTGCATTAGGTAGGAAATATCTAATATCGAATTGTATATTGAGCTTTTGATTCGCCTGATCTTGTCGTGGAGATTGTAAGGTCCTGTCACTGGATCTAGCTACGTTCTATGAGAATGAGCTACAAGTATGTAAGTATTAAAGCTTAGTATGGTATTAACAAGTGATAACAAAATCGGATAATCGGCTTGTGGCTTTGCGTTGGAGAAGGAATCGACATAGCCAGAAGCAGATATTAATACTTACTGTCAAGAAAATGAGAGCTTGTTGGAACGTAATAAGCAAACCATCAGATCAAGACAAGTGGTTCGGAATGCTAATCACGAAATAGGGACACAGTAGTATTTTGACATGTAATACTCTAACTTCAACCTCCTGCAATCTCAGCTTCTTCCTCTTCCCATTGACCTCTATCCTCCATCTCCTCGTTCAACTCCATTTCCCATCACCTTCAAGACCTCGGAGTCCCACTCGTCAACGTCCATCTCGTCGTCACCCTCGGCATCTTTCGCGCCCAGTCCCTTGGCTTGACGCTTCTTCTCAACATTCTCCTTCTGGACTCGTTTCCTACCTTCCTTTTCTTGTCGCTTCTTCTCCCACGCCTTGTCCATCGCTTTGACCTCCTCCTTGGTCTTGTGGATATACTCATGCCACATGATCTTGCCAGTGCATACTCCTTCCTCAACCTTCGTCATACGAAGCCTCATTCTCGGTCCCAGTTCAACCAGCTTGACAGCTCGTTTCTCTACACCAGGACCTGAGCCTTTGCTCTTGCCATCTTCACGATCTTTTTGTCGTTTTGACAGAATCTTCTTCGTTCTCGTCTCGACTACCTCTACTTCGGCATCTGTATCAGCCTCACTACCACTCGTGGCATCCGTCATGTATCCAGAACCATCAGCACCTCCAACCATATAATCCGCTATGTCTTCCAGCTTTCCAAGATTCGGTAGACCACCCTTCTTGCCCTTCTTCTTTTGGGAATTCAATAGCTTCTCGGCTGCATTCAGTCTCCGTAGAGGTCTCGAAAGACCAGTGGCTTTTGTGGTAATGGCGTAATGTCTTAGATTGAGAATATATGAACCATCATCTTGTAGTTCACGATTCAGCAGCATAACTCTTCGAATCGATGGAAGTGGCGTATTTTGTGGAGAGATTGGAGGGAAGAGTGATTGGAAGACTGTTGTAGTGAGGGATTCGAGGTGTTTGGGTATCTTGTTTGGGGATTCGGAGTCGGCGGGAGATGTGAAGTTATTCATGACAAGCTGTAAACATTAGTACTTATTCAAGCCGAGTGAGAGTAACTTCATACCAAAGGAGGATTGAGGTATTCTTTGCCACCACCTTTTGGATGCTTCAAGGCATTTCTGACATCTTTACACAAAGAGTATTTCTCCACCTGAAAATGTAATGTCGGTCCTCTTGGTGTAATCGCAAGTCGCATATTCGTATTCCCAGAATCCGACCTTGAGAATAGCATAAGATGTGACACTCCGAGCGGACCTGCCATTGTCAAATAATCCCTCAGCCTGTTCGCCTTCCTCTCCTTCAATCTTGAGGCCGTATCAGGCTCCATCATTGCGCGCACATCTTTCACCAGCTGGCTCACACTTGGTCCTACTTCTCCAGCTCCAATCCGAAGCACCATGCTTTTGGGGGATCGCGAGATCGAGTTCGCGGAGGGCGCTTTGGCACCGGCAGGGCCATTGTTGGCACCGAGGTGCGTCTGCTTCTTGTGTTTCTTATGCGCCATTGTTGCTGTATTTATGTGTTGTGGTAGATTTGGAGAAATCGCGGGCACATATATTTTGACGGGAAATATTTCTGCGCAGAAAGGCGGCACTGGGTTCTGCTTGCGCCTAGCAGAGCGGAAAGCCTAAATCTGACTAGCATGAGTGCCGCCTTACTTATGCGATAAGCCGATAAACGTTTTTTCTAATCCTGACGACACTTGAACTGTTCCCCTCACAACACAAAAGCATCCCCTCACAACGTCAAAGCATATCAACTACGATGTCGTCAGCTACGATGTCTTCAGCTACGATGTCTTCAGTCAAGAGAAGAAAGGTCGACGACGATGTTCCTTCGGGAATCCTGAAGAAGAAGAAGAAGCACGCAGTGAAGGAAGCTCCACAAGTAACAGCCTCCCCAGAGCCCGCAGCCAATAAATCGCCGGAGCCAGAGGTACAAGAAGAAGCGCCACCAAAGACATTCAAAGATCTGGTATGCTATGTTCTCTGCGAATATATCTTCATTTACTAATACTAGCAGGGAATAATCGATTCGCTATGCGACGCCTGTACTGCTTTAGGATACAAAGCGCCCACACCGATCCAAGCCGAGTCCATACCGCTGGCCCTTCAAGGACGAGATCTGATCGGTCTTGCAGAGACTGGTAGTGGAAAGACTGCAGCCTTCGCTTTACCCATTCTTCAAGCCCTCCTTGACAAACCACAGCCTCTATTTGGACTCGTCCTTGCACCTACCCGCGAATTGGCATACCAAATATCGCAAGCGTTCGAAGCTCTCGGTTCGCTGATTTCTGTAAGATGCGCCGTCATAGTGGGAGGAATGGATATGGTTCCGCAGGCTATCGCATTAGGAAAGAAACCACATATTGTTGTGGCTACGCCTGGACGATTGTTGGATCATTTGGAAAATACCAAGGGATTCTCACTCCGATCACTCAAGTATCTAGTTATGGACGAAGCCGATCGACTGCTGGATCTCGATTTTGGACCAATCCTTGACAAAATCCTGAAAGTTCTCCCTCGAGAACGTAGCACATATCTTTTCTCCGCGACAATCAGCTCGAAAGTCGAAAGCCTCCAAAGAGCTAGTTTGAAAGATCCTTTACGAGTCAGTATCAGCACCAGCAGATACCAGACAGTTTCAACATTGCTTCAAAGCTATGTGTTTATCCCACATCCACACAAAGACACCTACCTGGTCTATCTCTTGAACGAGTTTGCTGGCCAATCAGCGATTGTCTTCACTAGAACAGTGAACGAAACACAGCGGCTTGCCATCCTCCTCCGAGCGCTAGGCTTTGGCGCAATTCCTCTCCACGGCCAGCTTTCACAATCCGCCCGTCTTGGAGCACTCAACAAGTTCCGTGCCGGCTCGCGCGAGATTTTGGTTGCAACTGACGTTGCAGCACGTGGTCTTGATATCCCTTCCGTGGACGTAGTGTTGAATTATGATCTACCGCCGGACAGCAAGACATACATTCATCGTGTTGGGCGTACAGCAAGAGCTGGAAAATCTGGGCATGCTATTAGTGTCGTGACACAGTATGATGTTGAGATCTGGCTTCGAATCGAGACCGCGTTGGGCAAGAAACAGAAAGAATATGATACAGAGAAGGAGGAGGTTATGGTATTCAAGGCAAGAGTTGAAGAAGCACAAAGGCATGCCAGAAATGAGATGAAGAACTTGCACGAGGATAGAGGGAAGAAGGGGTCTGTGTTGAAGGGGAGACGACCTGCTACTGGAGGAAAGAGTCGGGATGGGATGGATAAAGAGGAAGGCTAGAGAAATCGCAGAGTCAGTCGGTTCTTTCTACGCCATACCCATTTACTTCCAAGTGGTGTTAATTGTCAAACGAAGCCTAACTTTCTGGGGTGAGGCTACGGCCCTACAAGTCAGGCGCATCAAAAGTTCAACGCGTACTGTATACTGTATTGAAAAGTCTAAAATTCCTCGGCAAAATCTGAACTTCAAAAAGCACTTCAAAGTTATTATTATTTCTTAATTATTATTATCATTTTTTACCTTGAATAAAAGCAATTATTGAATAATATACAATTAAGCATATCTCAACCCATCAAAGATTAGGTCTCGTTAATCTTTGAATCTTTCAGACATCCTGCGTGTGTACTACCTATGGTTTTTGAGTTTCTTTGTTAGGCGTTGCTATAGACAAGGCATCGATACTGTTGCTGTGGAATAATGCCTGCAGCTATCCAGATGAACTTGTCGTTTGGTAAAAGCTTACGAGAACAATGCCTTGTTTGACTTTGAAAGAAACCATGCATTGAACAGTTCACTTGAACAGACCTGAGAATTCACACCCTTTGTTGTCTGTTCACAACATACACTACGTCTGATTTGCCTCACCTTTGTCGCGAAAGTTTGTTACATATTTATTGATTGTAAACAATGCAACCGCAAATTCTATAAGAGGCACCCCATTTGTCAGTTCATTCACACATCTTCAGATCCAACCACCAACTTCAACACTATGAATTCAAAACAAACAGATTTTCAAGGAACTGCAATCATGGCCTTCAAACGGCTCAAGTCTTTTTCCCGAGGAAACAATTTCAACAAGGTACCCAATGAGGTCACAAACCGCAAAAGCATCCTCGTACCAGACGTAGATGCTCTTGAGCTTCACGGTTTCTGTGTGGCGTGCAGTGCAAAGCATCGGCGCTACAAATGTCATCACATTGTGGCCGATTCATTAGCACTGTGCGAAACGCACCGCTACACCCCCAATCTCCAGTCAGGTATTAACTACTCTCCCGAGATAACTCAAGCGGAAGGGCACTGCCCCAACTGCGTCAAGAAACTGCGCGCACAGAAGCTGCTGAACACATTCCAGCACGTCCGCAACGCAAAGGATAGTCATTTCGAGAGGGAAATCGGTACCGATATTCGCGTCCTGGCTGCTTTTACTGAAGGGCGACAGTTGGATCAGGATGTGTTCGATGTGCGCAAAGCCGAACGTGAGGCAGAGATTGATGAGCGGAAACGCATCAGGGCCCTGCCTCCAGGTAACGCTCAGGCTGAGTTTGATGCTCTGACCTCGGAAATTAGACGCTATCCATAATTCGCCGGGCGCACAAAGGCAGGACGCCGTCGTGCAGTCGACAGAGCGCAGTCAATGACCCAATCATTCCAACTCTAGGTGCAACCCAAGTGGATAGCATAGAGACGAAGTTCATGAAGAACTGATACTCTCCCAGGTGTGAGCGCAGTAGCTAAGTACTATACTAAATATACCAACTTTTCCTTGAACATATCTACAACTTGCGGCATGTGATGGCAAATGCTAACTAAAAGTGCTTAGAAACCCAACAAGATTTTTTTCTGAAACAAAGATCGCCCCTGAGAGAATAGAACTAAGTATCGAAACAGTACGTACGCCTTTCAATATGCTAACTTTTCACAATAACTATTCTTTCACTACTAGCAGACCTCTCAATCGAAAGAAGAAAGCATTTATTCTAGCGAACAATGAAAAGTAATTATTCACCTTATACACCTTCCTGAAAGTTCTTTAACACACTGAATTCATGGAATAAAGACACCTTTATCAAGTGACAACTAACAAATAGGCCTGTGGAACCCCTGCAGCAATAGCGTTCAGGCAATTAGGCGATAGCACATCAGATTCATCGTGGAAATCATGCGTCTCTCCCTCAAGTCAACCCACCTGAATGCTTTTCAAGGCGCCAGAATACTACGTATGCGTGGTTTCCATATGCCCCGTGTGTCTATCCCTTCATATCCCACTTTCTTGATCAGCTCGTTGTGAACGCGACTTAAGTAGCCTCGAAGTAGCGATGGATTTCCAATCTCAACCATGCTTGCTTCTTTCATTACTCAAACACCCAACCCCACCCCTTTGTTCCCCAGATCCTGTCTCGCAGCCCAAACCCTCGACTTCAAACAAAGAGCCATGACCTAGTAATATTTCCAGAACAGACCTCTGAAAGCCCTTACATCTTTCAATGTTTTCTCTCTACATCCAAATTCTCGACTTCAATCTCAAACTTTCACATCATCAGTATATTTTGCAAACACAAACACAAAATGCAACGCAATCCCACCACTAAACCCATCCTCAAGAAAAATGGTATAGTCTGCGATGACTGCTGGCAAGATCAAACTGAGTATGCCTGTGGCCATCTCAAACAAGTCATCACGCCCCTTCAAATGTGCAAAGCGCACCGGAAACTGGACGCCTATTTTGTAGACTATGAGATGCGAACCACTACACTCGAAGAAAAATGCGCACCTTGCGCAAAGAAGCACGAGAAAGAAGAATGGGAGCGGAAAGAAAAGAGAATGGAGAGTATGAGGAGAGAACAGAAAGCTGCGCAGGAGAAGCGGGAGAGGGAACAGCGGGCTGAGGTGGAGGAAAGGCGGAAGGAGGTGCAGAGGTTGAAGGGCTTGAGTGATGGGGATTTTGAGAGGGAGCTGAGGGAGGTTGAGGAGAGGGTTATTGGGAAGCCGAGGATTAGGGAGACGGCGACGCCGCGCTCGTTTTGGGAGGCTAGGGACAAAGAAAACTTGCCTGGTCTTTGACCATGCCAATGAGCCATAACAAATTCTATTATAGTATCAATCTTAACTTCAACATTACCAAAGGATAACTTCTACTTACGTGAGGTAGGTTTGAAAAATGTACCAAAGTGAAATGGTCATGTGACCAGCGATTGAAATTCATGAATATATAATCTATTAGAACGCTTGTTTTTTTTGGATTAAGGACTACGTGAGATAAAGGCCCTGCATCTGTGTTTATATCATTGGCCGATTCTATCTTTGTTTCTCACTGGAGGAATATTACTTTGGTGCGAACTTGAAATTGAGAAATAGGGGTCTTCGCTTAATACCCGTCCCGTCCTCAAGCGAGCGAAGAAGGAAGGACCGACTATCAAATCGTAATGATCTCTTTCCCAATTCATATGAAGATAGTTGTGACTCACACCGCACATGGATTTTTTCTCTTTGCAAGTATAGCAATAAACACTCCATGATTTTATCATTGACGAATCAAGCATCCTTTACTACTTTCTACCGAAATACACCCAAGGAGCCTACGCAGATTTCTTAGATCACCTTCAATTATAGTGAACAGAAGAAGAAGAGTATAATGCCTACGTCCCTCGAAATCATAGACGATTTCGATCAACAAGCCCGTCGGGCACAGCAAGAGATCATCGATGTGGCAAGCGACAATTCCTTGAGTCCATCTCCAGCGCCAAACCAACCATGTGCACGCGCAAAAAACACAGCCCCAAGATTCTAGTATACGATCCCCAACTTCATCTATCTCCAAAGATATCTGCTAACCAACGCTGCCCCCACAGTAAGCCATTATCAGTCGTCAGCATAGTAGTCGGCGCAGTTGAGCAGAAATTCATCGTACACAAGGATCTCATATGCCACCACTCCCCGTTCTTCCGCAGCGCCTTCAACGGGCCATTCTTGGAAAGCGAAACACAGTCTATGACGCTTGAAGATGTGGATCCGTCCATGTTCGGCGCTGTTGTGAACTGGCTGTACACCCAGAAGATCGAGGAGATGCAGCAGGATGATGATGGTTATGTGGTTGCTATCAGAGAGGGTCGATTGGTGTTGTTGGGGAAGTTGTGGATGTTGGGTCAGGTTCGAACTGTTATTTTGTGCTTTTAGGGGTGAATGCTGATGGTTTAGCGACAGAGGTTCATGATGCCGGGTTTTCAGAACAAAGTTATGAGTAGACTGAGGTCCAAGGTTGTTGTCTGCGGTGGGAATGATCTCAAGCAGTTTGCAAATTACGCTTGGTAATGCCACCCCCTCATTACTTTCAGAGGGCATATACTAATCTTCGTTTCGCAGGGAGTCAAATTCCGATCTTCTGCGGAGGTTTGCGGTTGATCGGTTTGCGACAATGACAGAGGAGAAAGTGTTTTCTGACGTGGTGGATGATCTGCCTCCAGGCCTCTTGGTAGAAATTGCGAAGAAGATGAAGCATTATTATTGCTCTCTTGCAACTTACGACAAGGAGAAGATGCCAGACTTTGAGGACAATTATAAGTTGAACGTCAAGTGAGGGCAGTACTTGGATGTCTGTAAGATAAAGGGTGCTGTGATCAATGAATAGTGATATGTACAACCAAAAAAACTCCATGCAAGGCAGTCATTTTGGTTTGAAGCTGAGGTGAATTGTAGTGGAGCCCTAAATAACTGAATTCACCGCCTTTTCTCATCGCCTCGAGAGAAACTAGCTCCAGCCTTGCAAAACCACAATCCTTCAACTTCCATCTTGGACCACCAGCCATCCTCCGTCCCACAAGATCAACATAGCAGTCTCTCCTCAGTCCATCCCGATACCACCTTCCTCAGCGCCAACACCTTCCTTGAAGATGGCAACCTCTGCAGAAAGCTCACATCGTCCTGAGACGCCCTCAGCCGTGAAACCGAAGCCAAAGAAGAACCTCAACTTCTGGTAAGTCAGTAGTATCTATCTGACACAAGCCTTACTTATGTTACGGTAGCGGAGAACCATCATTCGTGACCTTCATCGTCGGCCTGGAGGCGCAGAAGTTCACCGTCCACAAGAACCTCGCCGAACACTACTCGCCGTTCTTCGAGAAAGCATTCAACAGCGGTTTCATCGAAGGAAAAACGCAGCAGATGGTACTGGAAGACGTTGAACCTGAAATCTTCGGTTACATGGTCAATTGGCTATACACCCAGAAAATCATTCACCCAGAAGACAAGGGAATTGAACCTGTGGAATTTGCGAAGTTATGGGTACTTGCGGGTCGATTTATGATCCCCCAACTTCAAAACGAGGCGATTCAACGCATAAAACCAACAACAACGCTTAGTCTGGGAAACTTCCAGCCTTGCATGACGTTCGTGCTAAACAAACAGTTCGAAGGCACTCAACTCTACCAAGCAGTTTTAGATGATGTGCTGCAGTTGTGCCTTAATATAGCTGGTATTACTACACACTTCGGACCACCCCGTGTAAGTGACCTCAAAGACTTCGTTGAGACAGTCATGAACGAAGGCGGGGACACTACTGCAGCAATTATTAAAGCATTAATCCTTCAGTGCGCTCCATATCGTTCCAATTCAGGAAAGGTAAAGAAGCCTATCAAGGATTACTTTGTGGAGGAAGGCGATGTTGCCAGTGGTCAATGATCTTGAGGAACAATATCGATGAGAAGGGCAAGGAGTACGGCTGCTTGAGCAGTTCAATGAATCTTGCATTCCCATGTGGAGGAAATATGTCACGATTGGTCAAATCGACGATGGTCTATTGCAGTCCTTTGCTTCCGTCCCGTCGAGCACGAAAGCCTATCGAGCGTTATTTACTTTTTGCTCAAAGCTCCTGGTGGCTTTTGATGCAGACAGTCGTCATTTTGGGAGATATCATAATAGCTTTTGAAGAAATGCCTGCAAATCTTTGATATCCAGTATGTTCTTGTTGCTACTAGTTGACTTTTAATCGGTTTGCTTCACTGCTCAAGTCGAAATTCCTGGAACGGCTCGTAAAGCAGCTTGATTAAAATTGACTAAGCATTTCTTTTGTCAGCCAACCTTGACTCTACTCGAAGTATTCCTTCCAGTAGTAATGCCCTTCTACGCACACAACACCAACACCTACAACCAGATAATCGACCTCATCTTCCTCGCTCAGCATGCCAGCCAACGAGACACACCGCGAGACTTCCGCGTTTCCTAAGCTCTCAAGGCGGAAGAAGACCCAAGACTTGAGGTCCCCTGTTTGTTCATTACAATAGCTTCTTTTGTGTACCAAAGAACAAGGCAGTGAGTGAACCTCTCGCTATCATTGCTCAGGAGGCTAAGCGAATGCTCGTCAGGGGGGCTCAGACGCCCCTCTAAATGCGGGGCATGTGGGGCTACTGCTATCTCCCCTCTTCCACACCACTTAGACATCTTGAAAAACGCTTTCTGTTTGCGATTCTAAACTCTCAAGATGACATATATATATCGCGAAGAAGCCCACGATGACGACCTATCGCAACCCTCCCTTCCAAGCCGAGCATCTTGGGTCCCTGCTTCGACCCAAAGAATTCCTAGAAAAGCGTGCCGCTTTTGAGAAGAAGGGGTTGAGCCAAGAGGATATAATCAAGGCTGAAGATGAGGCTATTACCAAGGTAGTTGATGTGCAGACCGAGATTGGCTTCCGTGCTGTTTCTGATGGCGAATACCGGTAAGTAGGCTAGTAGCAATAAGAATATCCCACATAGGCTTCCACAAACTAAGATGGAGTAACAGACGGGCAGTCTTCTGGGGAACCTTCTTCGAGGAGCTGGAAGGCATGACCGAGATTCGTAACCCGTCCATGGATATCTTCCGTCCGTATGTTCCGGACATTGCCGGCTTCATCGAGAAAGGCCACAAGCCCGGACAATCAGGCCTTTGCACTGGCAAGATCCGCCACAAGGGAGAGAGTACACTGGTTGGCCAGTTTGAGTTTCTCAAGACGCTGATACCAAAGGAACGATGGGGTGATATCAAGTTGACGATGATTGCACCGCCTTGGTATCACTTGCGGTACAAGGACGATCTGGCGTATCCCAAGGATGTATATGCCAATTGATGAAGAGTATTTTTGGGATATTGCGCAGGCTTTCAGGGCAGAATTAGATATTCTGTATGCAGCTGGAGTACGGAACATCCAAATCGATGATTCCAATTTTGCTTGTCAGTATTCTACAATCTGGAAACAAAAACGTTCACTTACACTTACCGGACTTTTGCTCCGAGCAGATGCTTGCTGGATGGGCGGAGGACAAGTCCAATACCAAGACGCCAGATGAAACACTGGATGCGTACATCAAATGCTACAACGACAGCATCGCGGACCACTCCGATAAGATGCACTTCGGTCTCCACATCTGCAGAGGAAACTTCATGGGTTCGCGCCACTTCTCAGAAGGAGGATATGACCGTATAGCCACGAAGCTCTTCCAAACCCTTAACGTAGCAACCTACTATCTCGAGTACGACACTCCTCGCGCCGGCGGATTCGAGCCCTTACTACATCTCCCATCTCACAAGAATGCCATCCTAGGAGTCGTCACTTCGAAGTTTCCAGCGCTGGAAGTTAAGGAGGAGATGAAGGAGAGGATTTTCGCTGCGGCGGATGTGATGGCTAGAGGAGCGGGTCAGACGAGAGATGAGGCGTTGAAGAGGATCGGGGTTTCTCCGCAGTGTGGGTTTGCTAGTCATGAGGAGGGGAATTTGTTGGGTTGGGAGGATATGAAGAATAAATTGATGCTGGTGAGGAGTATTGCTGATGATATCTGGCCTGGTGAGCCGTAGGCAACTAATTTGAAGTTTGGGCGTGGGTATAAGTCACTTGATATTGTGTCAAATAATATGATCAGTTTTGGATACACGAGCTGCGAAGTTTGCGACCAGGGAGGGGACAAATAGATCTTGCTTAGCGCAGGTACCGATACTTGCTATATGACATTGAAATTAATTTACTTTGAATAAATTCATCATCTTTACTTCCTTTGCGGTTATTTTACCGCGAGTTATGGGCTAAATGTACATCGTAGCTTTGTTCTGACTTCGGGTCAAGATGAGAGAAGGAACAACAGTCGACATTGCAATCCTACGATACATATGCATCTTACACACTTATGCATGCATAACTCATCCTCTTCCATCCCTTTCTCATCTCTCATCTCTCACCACCACCCTACTCGAGTACTTTTCTTGAATTCTCTCCCGCACCTCGCATCCCGCTCCCGTTCCGCAATCCGAAGGTTATCCCCCACCCTTGTCACCGGCATCTCTCCTCCCACATATCCGCGCCCTTCCGCCCTCTCCCCACCCCATCCTGCCCTTCTCATTCCTCGACGCCCTTTTGTTGCACGTCGCGAAAAAGCCGAAGTTATCCGGTGGGCGGATAAAGAGTTGGCCATCCGTCTTGCCGTATGATTGTGCGTGGTGGTGGTGCGAGTTTTGTGGCCTGAGGGGTGGGAGTGGGTTGGGAGTGGCGGGAATAAGGCGGGGTGGTGTTCCGATGGTATGGTGGCAGGTGCGGGAGTGGGAGGATCTGCGTTCCGTTATCGTACGGGTATTCTAGTTATTGTGTTCCGCGATGCTATCTATGAATATGAATACCGTACTCCGAATGCTTCATGCGGAAATGTGCGGAGAGCACCGCACGTACTACATAGAGGACGTCACAACCCTTTGGCTCGAACACCTTTTTGATACTACATCAAGGCGTCTTGTTTCCTGTATGCTCTTAAGCCGAAAACATGGGAGACGTTATGTTTCCACCGTAACGATTCCTTCGAGTGATAGCCTGTCGTCGGTCGATGCTAGTTTGGTACCACGACTGTATCCATGGGTTGCATCTGTGGTCTCCTAAGCTTACTTGTCTCACGGCACTGCTTTTGTCTCATTATTCCTCCACTGCGTTTTATAGTTACAATGTCCGGCAATTTGCAAATTCATCTTGTACTCATCTACTCGAGTAGCACCTCCTAGTGCAGCACAAGAGAATGCAAGACAACGATATCTTTGTTCCAATTATGCTTCCTCTCTTCCAGGTTTATTCAATCAGCGTGTCCTCCAACCCAACTCCGTTCCTCAATAGTATTCCCAGCTTATTTTCCAGCGATATTCACTTCCGGGTGTTGGACTATCGAAAAGCCGTTCGAGGATCATCTCGCCAGGGAATGCCAGCGCTGCAGTCTGCAAGAATCGTACAGTATATACGGAGCTTTATTCCACAGCGGCTCTAAAATCAGAAAGAAAAGCTACTAATTTTTTCTTTGATTCCGCTGCCGATTCATTCTATCCTTGGGCCTTTAAACTTGTCATATCTCAGGCCTAAAAATGGTCGTACAGCAGAGGTTAAATGTCGTAAACTGCTCTGATATAGGTTACAGCACTCGTAGTGGATTCGAAAGAAAGGGATCATTATACTATATAATAATCGGCATTGCTGTATGCGGCAACATCATGTTTGTATTCGACGAGGGCGAGGGTCTAACATATCAAACTCAAGTAGAGAATATATAACAGTTAAATTAAGCAGAAAGCTTTATAGGGTGATCTTGAAAAAGATGCAAAACATCTCTCGTTTGCTTGCCTTATCATTCAGTGTCATTCAGTGCTATATACTTTATATCAAAAAGACTCTATACCAATCTCGTCAAGTTTGTCATTGATTCTAAGTACGAGAATCTTGAAGGTAGTTCGTGAATAGGATAGCTATTTACATATTACGGCTAAGTCACTTTAGGTTAGACCGGTATGCGATATTGGGGAAGCGGGGCCGGAAGGCTGACGACCGCGGCAGCTCAAATCAACAATAAATCAACAAAAAGACAGGATGATGTTCGACCAACGCGCACGACTTTAAATACAATTAAATACAATGAGATAGCCGCACCATTATCCAATCTACAGCTACGACTGTCACGATGTCCTCCCCTCATCGCAGTACCAGCCGCCCCGCAAGTCCACATCGTTCCAGCTCCCAACAGCCTTCGCCGACTGAAGAAGACGAAATCCGCAGGTGCTGGATCTGCCAGCAAGATGAAAGCGAGGACGTCGGGTCCTCTGTTTGGCTGAAACCTTGCCCATGTTCCCTCGTCGCCCATGAAGAATGCCTGCTGGAATGGATTGCCGACGAAGAACAGCCCAAGTCCAGGGAACTCGCATATGCACATCAAATAAAATGTCCACAGTGCAAGGCAGATATCAGGATAGACCGGCCTCGGGACTTGATAGTGGGACTGTATGATAGAATACAAGGTTTTGCCAGGGCCTTCATTCTACCGTCTGCAGTCAGTGCTGTGGTGGGCTGTACCTATTCAGGCTTTTTTGTCTACGGTCTTAATACAATCATCGTTGTCTTTGGGCCGGAAATGGCAGAGCAAATACTACGCGCGGCCGTGAAGGCTCCAAGCCGCCTTACTACAACATCTTTGCCAAGATTAGTTCGAGATATACTCAACATAGCAGAGCGTGGTTTACTTGCCAGCGATCCATTTCTACCTGGGGCCTACACATCCTGGAAACTGGGGGTTGGTTTGCCATTAATTGGACCCGCGTTGATACTCCTAAGAACGAGGGTATCGGAGTTTTTATTTCCCCTCCTCGCTCCTATCGTAAGTTTGATCAACTGCTTTCTAGGCTACCTGTATTGACCAATTCGATAGTATTTTATTACCCCCTCAAATAAAGACGTTTTCAATTGGCCCCCGACCCCGGGTTTGACATTTGCGACAATACCATATCTCCGCGTAGCCTACTCCAGACTCTACCGATACGCCTTTGCAGACCTGGAGAAGAAATGGGATCTAGCGGTCCAGCGAGCACCACGCGAAGGAGAGACTGCCGAACAGATTGCTCTGGATAGGATCAACGGTGGCGCAGACGACGGGCTAGGCAATGCTATAATCGAAATCGAAATCGGCGATGCACCACATCCTGCCGAACCACAGCGCGTAGGGGCCGCTCAATTTGCGGATGCACATGCTGGCCGAATGGCAGATTTTGCTCTTCGACATGCAGAGGGGGGCGAAGCAGATGGGGCTCCTAATGCAGCGCCGGTACAGAATGCTGCGCCGGCAGAGAATCGTCAAGTCAATCGGAACTGGCAGCGAGACATTGACCTCGTCGATGTAGCTACCACAACCATGGGCGCGTTGGCGTTTCCTGTTATCTCGTCCCTCATGGGCGACTTCCTCAACCTCGTGTTACCGGCTAAGTTGGTTGGCAAAGGCCTCTATATGAAAATCGGACCAAAAGGACTATTGAAGGAGAGATGGGGACGCACCATTGTTGGCGGGTGTCTATTCGTGGTGTTGAAGGATGTAGTGACGCTGTATTGCAAGTGGAAGAAAGCAAGAGATTTCGGGAAGAGGAAAATAATCGAGTATGTAAAGCCGGGCGAGGTACGTTGAAGAGTCGCATCTAGAGATGAGAGAGCACTGCATTGGGTTGGAGTACATTATTGGAATATGGAAAATAATGGAGGTTGCATATAGGGAAGGGAATCCTGGCATGGTGGATCGTGTCGCTATATGAAGGTTGTATATGAATATATTGGCTAATGAACCTACTCCTTTTCCACTCGATAAGTAGCTGCATATTCTTCAGCAAGTGCAACAACAGCAAAGTAGACTAGAATCTGAGCTATCAGTTTTCATTAACGATGTTCCAAAGTACAGTATGGGCTGCCATCTAATCACATCGTGGAACTTAGATCACCGAAAGTGGTCATTCCGTTTTCTCGACCCCTTTCCCGCGAGTTGGAGCCAGTCAGTCAAATTAGTAGGTAGTCCATTATACATTCAAATTACAAGCTATCCTCACCCCCCTCATCCCCACCCACCATCCCATCCGCAACCTCAAAATACGCCCACCCCACCATCTTCATCGCCCCCGGCACCACCACCCCACCCCTGGCCGCCACATCCGCAATCGTCTTCTCATACCACCTCCTACCAACCTCCCCCTCCTTCACCGGCGGCACCCCCGAACGCCCCAGCAGCAACACCCACAGCAGCAGTTCTGGAGTCGCGGCGGCCACGCGTCGAAATCAGCCATGGCGAGCCCGGAGTGGATGCGTGCGGAGAGGGAGACGGCTATGTTTGTGTATTTGGGGCATTCGCGCAGGGCTTCGGTGGTGTAGATTAGGGAGGCGTTTAGGAGGGCTGTTGTGAATGCTTGGTTGGAGGGGGGAGAGGAAGAGGGTGTTTTAGAGGTGGAAGAGGAGGAGGAGGAAGAGGAGGAGGAAGAAGGGGGGGGATGTAAGAGGGATAGAATAGTTCGTTCGATGGCGTCGCATTTGTCGCTGAAGTAATACGCGTCTAGATCGTGGGTATGCGCGAGGAAGAACTGGGAGAGGGAGCGTAGGCGCAACCAGATGTAGATGAGGCGTTTTGTGAGCGCCGTGGAGTGTGTGAGGGTTTGGAGGCGCGTGTTTAGGGTGCCGTGGGTGTAGTTTGTGATTGTGTGGGCGTCTGGTTCGCCGATGCAGGGGGTGAGGATCGTGGGGGTAAGAGAGGGCTTTTCGCGGAGGAGGATGGCGACTACTATGTCGGCCCTGGGGGTGGGGGGTTTGTGAGATGAAGTTGAGGTTGGGGATGAGGATGAGGATGAGGGAGGTGGGTAGTTTGGTGGGTGGGGAATGGGAGAAATGGGGAATAGGAGAGGAGGGGGTTCTTGTTCTTACCAGGAGACGACGCGTTCGATATGCCCGTCGTAGCCTAAGTCTTGGATGCCGCCTCTGGCTTTGATCATGCTCTGTAGACCTTTTCGATGGATGACGCATGCAGCTGGTTCTCCAGAAAACCCCTTTTGCTCTCTGATTAGCCCTTTCTTTCCTGACTCCTACTCTTGGTTCGTAAGGAGTACTGAAGGGAAGGATATGGAGCTACCTCTAATATCGTCATGACTGTTACGGCGCATATCATCAAGGCACTGGGTATGTAGCCGGGCTTTCGTAACGCGGTGTTGATGTTTCGAATTGCATCTGCTTTTTGCACAAGGCATATTGGAGGGGGCTGCATTTGTCTGATGAAGTAGTAATGAACCCCCGAGCAATAGTTCCTGATTCATGTTAGATTAATTCTTCTATGAGCTACTAAGGTAGGCTGCTGATGCTCACGTTACGGAGAGAAGGGTCTTGTCGGAAAGATTTATTCTCAGCCATGCTTTCCTTGGAGAGGTAACCATTCGAGTTTCCTGGAAGACACTAGTCCCTAAAAAAGTCAGCCTTGAGGGTTCTACCCCTTCTTGCTTTCTTTGAAATGAAAATTAAGGAGCTTCTATACAATGATGCAGTGCCATATCGGTAGTGCTGTTTCTTGGAAGCTGGAAGGCATCGAAAGGATCAACGCCCCCTAGCTTCAGGTCGACTCTACTCTTCTGGGCATGTTCTTTCTTGCTCTTCTGACTTCGAACATCCGGAGATACTATTTATTGATAGATTAGCTGGGTACAAGCAAGGAACATACAATCATGCTTAAACTTGCATACACCGTATAGAACGGTATTATATTCATTCCATGGTTTTGTCTTGACAGGACCAACACGATGATTGCGTATTGGCCTCTGCTTCTTTGGAGCGCGAGGCTCCGGCTTTTTCTTATTCGATTCCGAATCGGTGCTCTCGGGGGTTAGAGGGAGAATCTGGAACACATTAATTGGTATAAGATCTAACAATCAAAAAAGACGTTGACATTTCCCGCCATACCGTCTCGTTAGTCTCGTCTTCGCCACTGCCGCGTCCCGCTACCCCAGGGGTCGTCTCTAGACCCTGAACTAACTTGGAGATGTGAGCCACTAATGGAACATCCATCTTTACGAGGGATGCTCAAGAGTGCGGGGGTAACGATGATGATTTGAGATGTTAATATATTTAAAACATATGTATAAATCGATATCAACGTCCGTCGCAAGTTCAGGTCAAGGGATATCTGAAATGGGTACTACCCGGGAGTGAGGCTCCCCTAGTACTAAAAGGATGGATGGGGTGCGAGCCTACCCCACTATGGGAGCTATGGGTAGGGGAATCTCCGCTACTAACACAATCTGATTGGCGTGCGCGGTGTGCATGCAGATCTTGGCTTGGGTTCTAATAATAAGTGCTACTGCTACTGCTGTGCAACCCACTGCTACACCATTGTACTCGTGGATATGCATGCACCTGATTATGCACGCCACAGGCACAGTTACCAACCCGCGGAGCACTCCGTCCGTCCGTACATAAATCCCATGGTTTGGAGATTTACGACGAATCGCATCTTTGAAGGGAAGAGAACCGTGGGAGCTGAGCTTGATTATCATTACTATAGACATACTAGAGCTGGTTCGCCCCGTTGTGCCTATAGCCATAGGACATGCATTAGCTTAGCATCATACCTCTTTCAGCTATACGATTGATCTTCTCTTGGCGTTATGTTTTTAAATGTTTCGCTGTATACAAGGCATGCATAGTAGGTTCATACTCTATAGTATACTTCGAGGTACCTTAGCACCCTACTCCTATTTTTATAAAAAAGACCGGCATACGCTTTATCTATCTAGGCGAAAAGTATTAGGAAGTAGAGCAAATGCTAACCTGCGTTGAAATCCCAGCTTTTCGATAAAGTTTCGCTTAATAGCGTTAGATATACTTCTAGCCAAGTTATTAAGCTTAATCTATCGTGTTCTTGTGTGGGGCGAATCAGCTCTACTTAAAAGCCTTATTTGATCCTCACTGTAAATTTGGGAGGTTGAAAATCGGCATTCGACAATTTATTGTATAATACTAGCCTGGGCTTCTAGTACTGCAAGGCTGGTATTATACCGTAGTAACTCTCAAAGTTGAAGGAACGTTGGCAGTTTAACGTAGAAAATGTATAGTTCAGAAGCTCTCGGAAGCCTTAGTGGGTCCTTGGTAGGGCATTATGGCTCTAGGAACTTCTTTCAGCTGACCTAATAAAAGTCCTCCGCTATATAAGCTAGCATAAATTTTCGCGTACTATTGATTATTATCTATTCAAGCAAAATGAAATAGCTTTCTCAGAATCTTATATGATAAAGAATGCAATCTTTACGTTAGATATTGTGAGTCCATACTAGACAGAGTGTCTAATCAGTCAGCGACTAATAAGTTACTTCTTTAGTTAAGCACTTTTCCTTCAGTCAGTCAGCTAAGATTTAAAATATAATCAGTCAGTCAGTTTGCTAAAAAGCCTTCAGTCGCTGATCAGCTAAAGGTTTATTTAAAAATTTCGATTTTGGAGTCATATTTGGGGGGTTTTAAGGGGTTTGGGGGGTATAATGCCTTAACATTCAGGCTAAAACCTAAATTTTAGGCATTTCAAGGGTTTGCCCCCTAAACCTCCGCTTATGTGACTATATTAATATAATCATTCTATATTCTAATTCTCTTATATAAAAGCTTAGTATACCTTATATATAACCTTAATAATATCTTCTATTATACTAATTATAGTAGAAGCGAAGAAGTGAGGATTAAATGTGTATTTATTATTCACGTGATTAAATATACTATATATAGTAACATTCTACTAATCAGCGACTGATTAGTTCTTCAGCGTCAGTCAGTCAGTTGATACACTATGCTTCAGTCAGTCAGCTAGAAGGTATCCCTTAACTGATAGCTGACTGACTGACTGATTGGATACTCTGATGCTAGACTGCTAGCGTTCCTGCAACTTTGAGAGTTACTACGGCAGATAGCCAGTGAGATCGACAGCCAAGTTTGTTCAAGCGCTCAATTCTTTGATGGGTACGGAGTACGCTGCAATTTGCCTACGGAGTGTATATGAGGGGGTTGAGAAAAGGAAAAGACAATCTGTATTACTCAAGCAACGCGCGTGCCAATAACTAGGTAGATAACTAGGTAGTACCACCAGCAGCTAGCACTCGCTCGTACCTGATAAGCATAGTATCACCGTCATAAGAGTTTCAATTCTTATCACACACTATCAGATATTATATTCGAGTAAAACATTATACACCAGGATTAGAAAAACAGCTCCAGTACTCATTCTCCATGTCTTTTTACTAAAGTATATGGATTTCTCTTGCTCAGCTGAACGTTGAATTATGGTAGGGGTGGGGTGTTGCGGGCGCCGGTGCGGTGCGGTGCGTGCCCGGAGTCCGATCATTGGAGATCTAGGGTACCTCCTAAAGTCTCGGCTAGCAGTGGGAATGGAACGTCAAAAGCAATACAAGTATACCGAACGCTATAATTCTTGTATTGTCATTTTGACTCGTCTCTCATGACCAATAGAACTTACTTTGGCCATCATAAGTGTCGTAGTAATCGCTAATGTTGTCGTGGGGTTGCGATGCGCCACCACGTGATAAATAGTCAGGTGCCTAAGCTGTGGGGGAATCCTTATAAAACGGGGTTTCTCTACTCACTTAGAACATCCATCCATTCTACAATACATTTATTACAACCCCTTATTATTTTACTTATTAATTATGAGTGTTCTATAAGTCAGATCCTAGCCATAGAGTTCGCGGTTGTGTTGCCCCTCAACAATGTCCCGCTATAATCCCGGTCATTAATTGCTCTCAATACAAGTGCTAAGCTACTCGATGGCTGTGTTGTATCTTTTTGCGGCCACAATCATCAATTGTGTGCATGGAGAAGCTACCTAGCACCGCACTGTAAAGAGCCTTGGCACCAGGAATATCACTTGAAAGATTGAACACCGTGGGTGCCACTTTTGATGTCCAACATAAGCCGACATAAATTTCATGATGACAAGTATATATAATGATAGACTGAGAGACTATTATTATCATGTATGCAGACCAGACAGAATTGGTGCCTGCGAAGATTCAAAGTGATTTGCCCCTTTCCCCTTTCCCGCTATAAATAAGCGAGAAAGTGGTTGCTTCCAAGAATATGTGAATCCATTGTACTTCCTGGAATTATGATAAAGATCAAACTTACCGCTGTGAGACATGGCTCGTTCTCAGAAACATTCCTCACTTGGAAATTCTGATACATTATTCACCTTTGCTTTCCCAGGAGCAGAAAGGAACAAGTCGACACCATTTGCCATTATACGTAGCGAATTGAAGGCGCCGGGAAAGGAAAAGGCAGTAGATATGACGTTAAACCCTTATATGACAAATGATCCCCCAAGTCCCCAGTTTTATATCCATATGCTTTGCTTCACGTCAAACCAGGCTGCGTCAAACGAAGTAGTTCTCTGCCTTGCCATATTTGATATTCTCCACTGCAAAGAACAGAGTCAGCTTTAATTCTTTGTTTTGAAAACACAAACAGCAGACGCAAGGCGACTGTTGAACTAAGTGCCATGGAAAGCTCGTGCACCTTCTGGCTCTAAAGATTCCATATGCGCCAGAACAATGCCGAAACGGGAGACTTGGAAACCAACAAGTACTAACTAACCTTCACCCTTCAACTCAATTGTGATATCCAGAATCATTTGCCAAGGCAACGCATCTTTTTGTTCCAACCACTAAACATTATCAGCATTGCTGTCTCAATACCTGGAGTAAACGGGATAGGAGTATTGTAGGACGAGAAATAACTCTACATACCAGCCATAACATCTCTTTTGAGAAGCTCCATGCAGCATACCTCATAGCCAGCACTTTGAGAGTGTGTCTCGGGACCGCCTTGGCACTTTGAACACTCTGACCCTGCTTTCCGACCGGAGGACTCCAAGGATGCCGATCGGCAATCGCATAGACGTAGTGAAAGAAGTCACGAATGACGCTCGATCGATGCAGCGCAGGGTGCAGCATCTTCATCACAACGTTCTGCAATCCACTCATCCCAGCAAACTCTGCCAGCATCCACAGTTTCGCCAACACCATAACCGCGCCCGCTGTTTGGTCGCTGAGGGAGTTGATGCAGCCGGTGTTGAAGTATTCTTCCAGGTACTTGAAGATTCTCGGCTCGACTTGCTG